>ML824770.1:0-30258 GCA_009831015.1 Picea engelmannii | reverse complement strand
AAAAACAATATCGTTATAAAAATATACCTGGAACAATCATTGCCAACATTGTGTGCTCTCTCTTTATTGACATCCAAGGAGGAAGGTTATTGTTTATAACAAAAATAGGCCACACCGAGTAGATAGACTTGAGCTCACCAAATCGATTTACACCATCAACTGCCAATGAAATCCTAACATTACAAAGTTCTTCTTTAAAAATTGGCCATCTTTTTTCGATATTTTTATATAAAGAACCATCTGCAGTCATTCGAAGAACATCATCTTCACTTCTATTCCATGCATGGTAATCCATAAACTATTCTATGTTCCGACATCTAAATAGTCGTTGCAGGCGTGGAATTATGGGAATATAACGAAGAACCTTATGAGGCACCTTTTTTGTTAATTGATCAGTTTGATATCTACTGATTTGACATTGTGGGCAATTCAATTCAGATGCATATTGTCCATAATATATCATGTGATCATTGGGGCATGCATCAATAGCCTGATATTCCATTCCAATTTCTTTTATAATGGTAGATAATTCTCGGTATGTGCGAGTTAACTTATTTGGTGATGGTAAGAAATATTCACCTATCAACCTACAACAACAATATACAAAAAAAAAAAATCAATAATGAAAATTATATTAATCATTATAAATATTGCATCCTTAATTTAGACATCAATTGACATTGAAAATAAAATAAAATAAAAGTTGAAAATTGCATAAAACTGTAAAATTATGTTGCTTGCCTTAGGATCGGTGTCATACATGTGTTTGACAAACCATTTGATACCTTCAAGTTGACCAACAACATTACAGTAGAGAGAACACTTTTTTTTGTGCCTTCATATAGGGATTCAGTGGCATTTTGAAGGATAGGTTTATCAAAAATATATTCATCATCATTGTCCTCATCACTGTCATCATTAGCATCCTGCAATTCGTCCTCCTCCATGTTGACATCATCATCCATTGGAGCATTATAAATGTCTTGGATCAATCTATTTGTCCCATCATCATCAACTGTATTATTAATATCATCGTTTTCCATAGGAATAACGTGATCACCATTATCCACACGATTAAGTTCATCTTGTTCTTCAGTATTATCTCTATGAAAATGTCTCCTTCTAGGTGGCATCACATTTGTAGGATGATTTTTCTTTAATAAAAACAATGGAAGCAATAAAATACAGTTAGAGTATATCAAAAATACTATTTTGAAAGATAAATTAAAAAAAAAAAAAACAATTAATGTGTAATACCCTTAAAGATCTATAATAACTAATTACTTACCATGGTACGGTATTCATTGCCCCCTTCAACGTGCTCATTCTCCCTACAATGTTTTTCAACTATTTTTAAAGGTAGTCTTCTTCCATTAAAACCCCTGTATTCACAACAAGGGCAGTAACATTTCCCATCACCATGAATCACCATGTGCTGCATTAACATAACAAGCTCTCTTTTCTCGTCTGGAGTTGACATTGTAATTATCTATTACAACAAATCCATTGAAACATTATAAGTACAATATACAAATCTATTCAAATAATTTGGTATATATTTAGATATTTGTAATGAAAATTATACAGCATGTTCAGAAATAATAAGGGACAAAGCATGAATCCTAAAAGCATGAAACATTAATAAGAGGAGGTGGATCGATTATCAACCAAAATCACACTATATAATATTAAGTCCCTAATAAAAATTAGGGTAGCTTTAGGGATACACAAGAGTATTGATGCCCAATATCAACAAAAAATCCACTGCTCTTCACTTCTAGTTGGTTCTTTTCCAACTCAAGGATGAAACCCTAAATGTAAATTTACTAAGGCAAGGATACTTAGATATTCAAGAAGTTCCATGAAATATAAGAACAAAATTAGAGTGATTGAATCTAATTAGAGTGATTGTAGCTGAATCAATAATCTTTTTACTCAATCAAAAGTGGATAAACCATAAAATATTTCTAAGGAGTTAAAATAAACCATAAAATTTGATTTAAGGAGTGAAAATAAACCATAAAATAGTTCAATAGCACCAAATTACTAAATCACACAGAAAAATTTTAAGTACTAACCTTCAAAATCTCAGCTATGTAGAGTCTGATCAATTCAATGTTTCTCTTCTTGAAAGAGAATTGAAATCAAGATTTCATAAAAAACCAGAACACCATTGCATCAAAACACCCGAATGATTTTCGCAACTGTAGAAAATGATTGTCGCAACTATAGCAAATTTGTCGTAACTGAGAGATATAGGATTGATTTTCCATAAATGATCATTGATTCTCACACGTGCCATTGTTGGTCACTATAGAAACTAACTGGGGGTTGGTCACTCTACCGACCAACTTTCGTTGTTAAAACGACCAACTTGGAAGGTTGGTCGCTAGAGCGACCAACATTTGGACCCCGAAAAAAAAAGTATATTTATTCCAAAAAAAGCAAAAAAAATACAACGAATTTTTAAACCATCGTAATATTTCGTCGTAATTTGCGCCCAATGTAGTAGTTTCGATCAATCGTCACTATTTTCCCTTCATGAAGAAAACATAAAGTTCGGAAAATAGACGACACGACCGCAGTCATGGAATAAGTCCAATTATTCCCTAGCAGTAAATTATAGTCAAGGGGCACATCAACCACCTCGACATCAAAATGAACGTCCATCAAATGTGGTCAACATAGGCATAGATTGGGATAGAGTCAGAGAGCCAATGGATTTCCAATAGGTTAAGGACATCACCCATGTTGCGGCACCTTCATCAATTACAATGCATTGATGGTAATTTTTGTGTACTCCACATGGATTTGAAAGGCCACGTAGTAAAGTAAGTGAGGCTTAACATCTATGAAATAAAAATTAATAACCTTTGAGCCACACAGGTCTATAGCTCCTAAAGCAGATAACAAGACGTTCCTCTGTGAAGGACACGTTTGAAGCACCTCCAAAGCTGACATCGCACAAGGGGTTCGACCCAGATCTTCGACAATCGAACAGTTATGGGCAGCTCTGGCATAATGATTGTGGGAAAATCATTTTAGTAATACTTTCAGAATACAAGGCAGAGGTTCTAGCTTTTCGATCTACAAGGGTGTTTCCAGAGGAGGGGGAGACTTTCGACCTGTAACAGTCTATGAAGAACCATAATCACTAGATCAAGTGGCTACATTAATCTGAGAATCGACCATATTGACACATAGATGGGCACCTTCATGTGTCGAGGGGTTTTGACTCCCGCTTGACGCATTTCTAGTGTTGGAGGACCCATAAGACATGTGTTGATTATGCGGAAATGGATTGGTTAGCACAACGGGTAGTTTTGATAAGAGCCTCGAGGCTTCCTCGATTTTGGGGCATAGGTGGGTAAGGTGATCATCTTTACAAATTTTACAAGGAAACTTCACCTTCCATTTTTCTTTCTTTCCCTCACCAACATTATTATTCGATCTATCATTTTTAGTGTCGTCCTTGTCTTTGTTATTATTTTTCCCACCCTTACGATTATTACCTCATCCTTTCCTTCTATTCCCTCCTAGTTGTTGGTTACCATTTGGGTTGGCCAACGACTGTACAAAATGCACATCCATTGATTGAGTGGGAGTGGAGGACGAAGCCAAAGCTTTTCATGCTACAGGTTGGCTTAGAGACAAATCCTTCAACTGGTTCGTCACCAAGTTTGTAGACTTAGCATTTGTAGAGCCGATGATGTCATCGGCATGAGGCCCAGGGTTTTTTCTAGGGTCATAATTCGATTGCGGCGCGTCAGGAATAATTTCAAACAACATCTCAGACTAAGCATATATGAGGTCCAGTTGTTGGGCTTTGAAAATAGCTTCTTCCTTAGATGTTACTTTGAATGTAGAAACATCCTTCGAAATATAAGGCAATAAGGACTTAAGGAACCACTCCAATAGAAAATATGGAGGAATGTAGGATTTAATCAACCTCTGTTGTATATGCCATTCTTAGATATGATCCAAGATATGCATGGAATTACCTTGGAGAAAGGCTGACAAAAGTTCTATGTCAACATCGTAATGAACCGACAACTGGAAGTGGTTTAGAAAGACCAAAATAACATGATTAAAGTTTTTGTACGTTCCCCCTGGTAGCCCAATGTACCATTTCATGACGACCCATGTGAGGGTGCATTGAAATAGCGTCAAACAAATAGAATCGTCATTAAGGGAATTGGATGAGTACCAAAGATGAAAATTAGTAACATGATCACCTGGATCCTCGCACAGGGTCATTCATTAATCTCGAAAAATATGGCAGATTAAGTGTGGCCAGAAAAGGGAGTTGGGGTTGTGGCATCTGAGCCCATGCTCCTGAGAAAGATTGGCGTAGAGGGATTGTAGGCCATCCAGGTTTCTGACATATACCATGGCCATGTCTAGTAGGGTAATATCCTCCTCCAAAATAATTCATAAGATGTTTTATGGGCAGCATACTTGCAGGGGTGGCATAGTGAGTGTTATAAATATTACCCCCAGCTGGAAGAGCTCCAGGATGGGGATTTCCCATACCATGAAACCAACTCCATCCAGGTGGAACTCCATAGGATAGAGGTGGATTTGTCATAACAAATGCATTTGTCAGAATTGGCATGGAGGAATAAGGGGGAAAGGACATAATATAGGAAGTGGCTTGTCCTATTTGAGTCTTTCTGAATCATCACCTGGCCTTGTTTGATGAGTTTATCTAAAATTCTACTGAAGAGTCTAAGCATTTTTTTATTTTTTCTGGGCTTTTATTGCTTCTTGAGTCTTTGGTTGAGGTCCATAGTGACATTGTCACACTATGATATTCCTTCTGCATGCGACAACTTGACTTGTCATACTGTCTGTCAAAGAAACCCACGACAACCTATGAAAAGCTTATCTTTTTATTTTTCTTTCTTTTTCAGATCTCAGATCTGATGATTGGAGTATTTTTTCACTGGTTAATTCATTGATTTACACTCTTCTTGATGATCTAGAGTTTCTTTTTCACCATTGAAAGTTTTTCTTATTCTTTCTTATTTATTTTGAATTAAAAAGGGTATAATCTCTCAGTTGTATCTTTGAGTGTTTTTCAATTTAAGATTTTATATTGTATTCTTGAGGGATTTTGATAGTAACAAAGTAATATTTCTTCATTGAATGATTTTCTTTGAAGTTTTTAGGTGGTGCATTTCTAATCTTGAATTTTAGAGAAAAATTGCATGGTTTTGGCATTTTTGAGATTTCATTCTTCAAACAAATTTCACCCTCATGACCGAGGGGGGCATGAATTGTGTATTTTGCAATTCGTTTGACTCATATATTAAGCTCCTTTTGCATTCAAAGAGTTATTTTCATTTCTTGCTTTGACATTTGTAATTGTTTCTTTTCTTGAAATCTCTTGCTCCATTCTATAGATAGCTTTCATCAAAAGAAAATATTGCATTGCATTTATATTTTCTTTGAAATATTCTTGGATTCAAGTATCATACATCATCCTTGAGTTGCAACAACAATCTCATTTAAGTGAACAACAACCTTAAAATGAAACTTAATTAAAAAATTTAGTAACTTTGTGTGGGTAGGTAGAGACGTGTCTCGACGTCTTTAAACGTAGGAGTTGTCGTTATTTGTAAGCGCTACAATCTGAGGACTGTGTAGTTCTCCAATGTACCTTCGAGTATATCCGGAGGCCCCTTTCTAACGGTTGCACATTAGACAAAACTACTATGGATTTGAGCTCCCACGTACCTTGAGTATATCGAGAGACCCTTATAGGACCTGAAACCAATCATCCTTTCGACCATCTTGTTGTCGCAATACACCGAGAACAACACTAGGGGAGATTAACATGCATGTATTTCTAGGTAGTAGGGTAATATGACCAATGGTATGGATTATCCTACTTGGTTGGTGCTCTGAAATATTGGGTCGAGTATTACTGTTGGACCTTACAATATATCATAAGTTGTGATGACTTGACACTCCTGTGATATTCCTCCTATTGACCCCACCTATTCACATGATTGCATGTTTCCTTTAGACTTTGATAGTGTGTGCTCTTTGTTTTAGTTGAATCTAGGTTGAGTTCCTCTCTATGGCGTTAGTTCCTGGAACTCCCAACGAAGGAACCCCTTTTCCCAGGGAACCTTTCGTTTTTCCTTCTATTGGAAATGTTGGCCCTCCTTACATTGCTACTTTGAGTTTACCGAGACTCACCATAGGGTTACCCGTGTGGTTATTTTCCACTCCATTTTTTCCAAATGTTCCTACTATTTCGAATGCACCTAGTTTTTTGAATGCACACCCTCTCTCTCAAGGATGTCCTCAAGAATGTTCACCTCATGTTGATCCTTTTCCTTCTTCACCCATTGCATATTCTTCTTTTTCGTATTCTTCACCTAGTGAAAGCTTCGCTACTAGTAACCAAGAGATTAAGAAGACGAAGAAAAATAAAAACAAGAAGAAGAAAAATCAACAAAAGATCAAGCAACCAGTTACTGTTGATCAGGATGGAAACATTGAGAAACCTATCACCAAAACTCACAAATCCAAATTCCCTTACAGGATTTGCAAGGGTGATCACCTTCTCAAGGATTTCACTAGTATTCCCAAGGTCGTAGAAGTGTGGTCTCATGTTTCTTCTCAATCTGCGTCATTAGCCACTGCAGGTTCTGCTGGTGACAACCCATCGAATAGTAATCAAGTTGGAGGTAAGACGGGTAAAGTCAAATTTCCTTGCTTGTTATGTAAGGAGATGCACCGCACCTACCTTTTTCCTCGCATGGATGAAGCTTCATATATGTTGAAAAAAATTGTTGATGACCAACAATAACTTCCAACAACTTGTCGTAAACTCTCTCCCAACCCGCCATTAGTTGATGAACTGGTCAATCTATTTCCATCCTCAGTCAGTCTAGTTGATCAAGTTGTTAATTTGGTTCATCCTCTAATGACCTAGTTGATAAAGTGATCAATTTGATTATGTCATCGGTCAATCCCACTCTTCCATTGAAGAGTGAAACCCAAGTGATCGATCTGATCCCATCATCGGTCGATCTCACTCTTCCATTGAAGAGTGAAACCCAAGTGGTTGATCTGGTCTCTCGTTCAATCGATCCCACTCCTCCTTTGAAGAGTGAAGATGTCGCTCATGCTTTCTTGTTACTGCAGATTCCTCTGGACAAGGGGGCATTCCATCCGTTCCAACGACACCCCTTCCAATCAATGTGATTACCATTGATTGGAATGCTATAACAAAATCTCGTCTTCCTTCTTACATTCCTTTCCAAATCGTTGTTCAAGTTTGTGGTAGGAATATTCCAAACATTATAATAGACAAAGAAGATTTTGTTAACATCCTATCCTTGAATGCTTGGAAAGCTCTTGGTTCACCTCAACTAGCATTGGTAACTCAGAATTTGTTGGCCTTTAATAGAAGGGTTAGTCAACCTTTAGGGATCCTTCCTCAGTTTCCTATTACTTTAGGGGGGAAATGGTCTGCATTGATGTGATGGTAGTCCATGACCTCTTGGAATTTAATTTGCTCCTCGAGCAATACTATGTTTATACTATGAAGGCTCTTGTGTCCATCATCTTTCGAGTGATGTGTTTCCCTCATAATGGAAACATTTTGACCATAGTCCAACTTTCATTCATTGGCCCTAATATGATGGCCAACCATCCAACTTCCTTGATTGGTCCTTACATGCCAACATCATACGCCCCGCCGTAGGTATATTATGTGGCAACATGTCCCATGCATTCAACTCTGAATGAGAAGGAATCTCTCCCTTCTTCTGATTTAGATCTGGTAGTTAACATGGTGATCTCTTCGATAGGTCTATTAGAGTCTGATCTCTATACCCCTATCACGTCCATCGACATGTATTCCTTCCAGAGTGTTTTTCTTCTGTCTAGCGAAGATCTCTTGGAAGCCATGATCGAGGTTTGTCCCTTGAAATGTATTCCTTCCATAGCTTTGTCCTTTTGGAATCCATGATCAAGTAGAGGTCTAAGAGCATAGTTTATTTTCGATTTCAAGCTCGTTAAAAAATGAAACCGATCCTGAGCATAGTTATTTTCTTACGTCAAGATCGTTAAAAAATGAAACAGTCACCTCTCTCGTTGAGTCCAGTATTCTATTACGAATTGTAGATGAATCTTCATTTCATCCACCTTGGTCAATTGATCCTCTTTCTTCCTCTCTCTCTAGTGAAAAGTTTTCTATTAATAACTAGGAGTCTATTGGGTATAGAAATTGGCGATAGAAGAAGAGTTGGTGAATGAAACGAAGCTTTGGGGGGCATGTCTCCATCCTTTGGTTATCGTATTGAAGTTAATCCGCTAGCTTCTCAAGCTGGGGGAAAAGTACCAACCACCCACATTTGGACATTACATTGGGAAATCTTTGGACTCTCATTTAAGCTCTTTTCAGACTCCCTAAACATGAAAATATTCTTGAGTGAACTTGCTTCGTTCACACTCATAAAACGATTTAAAGTGCCATTCTTGTTTTCGAAGGAGCGTCTATTCGGAGTAAGATTACCCCTTTTTCAGACCGAGTAGATTAATTACGAAAAAGGTATGCTCCAGGAATACGACATTATTCTCTATAAGAGTTCTCCCTTGAATTGTTTTATATTTTTTTCGGGCTTGGGAGACTAAATTTATGAAAAAGGACCTTTGCGGAGTTTTCTTTAAGTATTTTTCAAACTCTCTAAAAATGAAAAACTATTGAGTTTACTTCCTATGAACTCATAAAACTCACATTGGAAGACCCATATGGGAGAGAACCACTCCTTCCTAGGGTTCATTAAAAATACTCTGAGGGACTTGTTTGAAGGACGAGCTTATACAATGAGCATTTGTTATCCTCCTCAAGCTCATTAAAAAATAAAGAGGTACTCGTCAAGCATGGTGGGGGGAAATTGGGAAGCTAATTTCTATTGAATCTGTATTAATGGCAACAGTCGCTCTCGAACATGACATCTTTTACCTTTTGCGTCAAAGTTGGAAAACCCACTTGTATCTTGTCGATCACGTCCTTTTTACGATCTTTTTCCCTATGATCTTGTATTTTGAGTTAGTGCTTCCAAGACCTTTTTCATGCCAATGTTCGAGAGAAGTTCACCCGAGTAGCCTTCTATTGCGTCAGCCAAACTCTGTAGTCCTTTAAGCCTCCTATATCATTGACCATCCATGAATCAGTCCTGAAATTACTCTATGCTTTTACTATAAATCTTGTACCTATTTTGTGTCATTAATGGGGGATACATCAAGATCCTCCTATGACGAATTACTTCATATTGACTCCAAATCATTATCTAGGAAGCTGATTTAGAAGTTATTTAGCACCTTGGAACCTGCATGCCTCAATGGCAGACAACCTCACTTTTGACAAGGAGCTTACATCATTGACCTCTGATCAAAAGATTCCATCGGATGTTTGACTTCAACTCATTAATTCACATTCGAAGGGATGTACTAGAGTACCCTGCAGGTCATTGACATTAATGGTGATTTCCCTCACACTTGTTAACGGTATACATCAATGACCAGTAATCAAGTGGTGTCTACCATGTTCGACGTCACGACATTTATTCACATGGTTATAATTGTATCTTGGAATCGAAGATGAGATGAAGACCCTGGGGAACTTCCTTTGAATATTTATTTCCCCAAGATGTGATGGAAAGTATTGGAGTAATGTTGTCACATAGATCCACATTGTATTGGTCTGTGGCTATGTTACTATTATAATTTGTAGATCCACAATGTATATTCTCGTGGCTATGAATCCATTAAAATTATGGTGATATGTATCCACATTGTACTTTTGGTGGCCATATCATTAGTAAATGTAATCATGGATCTGCAATGTATTTTTCAACAGCCATGCTTAGAGTCATTTGTATTATGAGTATGGGAATTCCTATCTTAGTGATGATATAACGTTGTACTGCAAATTCCTTGTGTTGTCGGTAGGTCTCCAACTAGTGTGTTCTTTGTTTCAAATACCCATCTAGCAAAGTATTTCAGCTATCATTTCTTCTAACTTCATACTTTGAGGGGAATTATGTTATACAACATTTTGTCGCAGCAAGTGATACTTTCTATTCTCTGACATCTAAAGCATAACTTTGGAAGAAAACTGAGAGAAAGTTTTTTCTGTGAAATGCATTAGAAGACTTATATGATACTGGTATACTCTATCAAATCTTCCCGCACAGGTGAAATATCGATGAATCACTCTTAACAACTTTCCATAGTGCTCCAGTATGCATTCTCTTGGAATAGTAGCACCAAACTTATGATTTTTGTAGTTGGGTTTCAAGAAATCAGTATAGAAAACTGGATCAAGAGGCATACCTTTAAACCACTTCTCCCCTTGGATTGGAATCTTAGTTGCAGCAACCACTATGTCCTCTGATACATGGAAGGTAATATTTGCAATCCTCGTCTAAACTCCATTGAAATTGAGGTAATATTCCTTTGTTACCTGCGCATTATATCCTTGAATCTTCTCACAAAACCTCATGCAACCATCTTGCTCAAATGAAACCCTAAATTCAGGATCAGAATTCACAAACTTCAAGCTATGTGGCTCACATATCAACACACTGCCTCCTTTTTTTTCTTTCTTTTTCTCTTGAGTTTCCATGCTACAGATGTAAGCTAAAACAATGAGACTAGTAAGGACAAGGAGGTTTAAAGGATTGAAACTTTGATAGGGAATTTTACAGAGTGGAAAACGGGTTTAGGGTTTACTCAAATTGTGTCAAAGTGACTCAAGAATACAATAATCAATTTTTTAGATCGCAGGTAATAGATGCAGGATACTTGTTAGACACAAGATATATCCCTTCAATCTTTGTGCAACGAAAAACATAGGAATAAGGGATGTGTAACGTGCGTGTATTGTGTGGACATTGCACAGCAAGTATGCAAAGCTTGCATAGTGAGTGAGGTATTTAGAATTCGTTGAAAAACAAGGATCTGATAAATGGAAAATTTTCTTGTGAAATGAAATATGGGTGGGGAAAGACAATCATATGCTAAGAAAAGACGATTTTAAATGTGATTAGACCATTTTGTGGTGATATGACAGTTTGTGTAGCGCCAAGGAACTTGCGCAGCGAGTTTGCGCAACGTGTGTACTTTTTGCAAGTCAAGTACCACAAACATTTGAAATATAAAAAAATATGACATAATAACTTTTGATGACTCTTTTTCTTTCATAATGTCCCATGAAATCCCTAAAAACCATTCCACCTAGACTCTATGAATTAACTCTTTTAGACATGTCATTTCACGGTTTATAGCAACAATGACCCAAAGACCTTGAAACATCTTATGAGACAAAACTCTTTGAAAACACACACACACACACACACACACACACACACAATGACTCAATTAGGAATGCATTGGTCTTCTCAAGGCCAAGGCATGACTTTGCAAACTTTTCACAAACCTATAACTCTACCTTGAAAATATTGGCACTAACAAAGTGCAGGAAATTTAAACTATGGGAAAGTCAAATCACAATGAAAGCAAAATAATAATGACTAATAAGAGAAATTAATTTAAAATTGGATCTCAAGAACAATTATTCAAATGGTTACAAGTGTCAACAATAATAAGAGTGGACTCTACATAAAATGCATGAAATAATAATGGATATATAATTAATGACAAGATTGGACAATGAGAAATGCACTCTTTATGTTCACTCGAATTGCGGATTTGACAATTTCTCATATATAGTAAAATAAATCGGAGTGTAAGAAGATGGTGTAATGGTATTAGAACAATTCCCTTTATACCTTTTTATTGGATTTTCAAGCATAATTTTACAAATGAATGTCAATATCTTAATTATCAAATGAATGGTAATGAGACACTTCAATATCCAATCTCTTAATTATTCAAATTTGGGCGTGATTGATCAAAGAAGATTTGTATTTTTAATGGAATGTTGAGTATGAAGAAATCAATTTCATATGCATGCATAAATATGTATTAAAACAAAACGATGGAAGAACCTAAGAAATCAATTTTGATGAATGCACATTCTTAATTCTTATTTTTTCCTTATGAAAGAAATGAAAATGCAGCTTTATGTATGAAAGGTTTGTTTTGTTTTATTTTTAGAAACACACATAAAAGACAATCCAAAAACTAATGAAATCATTGTCAACTACCAGAACTTTGACCAACAGTAAAGAGGGTGCAAACTAGGCGGATTTATGTTGTGATCTCAGGGATGAAAGAATGGTTAAGAGACTTGGTGAAATCACAATGGGGTGAGGAATTGTGATGAAATTGCAATTAATCTAATAAGGGGTGTGACTGTGTTTTAAAAGAAGATTTAGAAAATTAAAAGTATGCAACGTTGATCTTAAAACCTGATTTATGCGCACACTATTGTCATGGTTTGGGGTGATTTAATATGTGTATACTCTATAATCAGTTTGCACAATGGATTGAATTGTTGGTTATAAGTTATAATAATTGAAAGAACATGTTTATGGTGTAATGAGCAAGCAATGTTAAATGCAAGAAGAAGCTGAGAAAGGATTTAGAGTGTTGAAAGAAAATATACCAGAACAACATGTTTTAGTTCTGCCATATTTTAAGAATATTTTTTAGGTCAAATATGATGCAAGTGGAGTGGCCATTAGCGCAGGTTTAAGTCAATATGATAAACCTATTGCTTATTTTAGTAAAAATATAAATGATTTTAAGAGGAAGTATTCAACATATGACAAATAATTTTATGTTGTAATTCAAGCTTTGAGAAAATGGAGGCATTATCTTATCCCGAAGGAGTTTGTTTTGTATACTGACAATCAGGCTTTGCAGTTTATATTCAGACAAGAGAAAATGAACCAGAGACATGTTGAATGGGTAGAATTCATGCAGAATTTTACTTTTGTCATTAAGCATATTAGTGAAAGCTAGTGCTAACAAAGTTGCAGATGCTTTGAGTAGGAGATGTTTGATCTTGGAGGAATTTCAAGTGGAGACTTTGGGATTTGAACACCTCAAGGAGATGTATGAAGAAGACCCTGATTTTAAGGAAGCTTATGAAGCATGTGAGAACCCTTTGCTAAGGGACAAAAATCAATGGATGGAATATCTAATCCAGGTAGGAAAGTGGGAAACTTGAAGAGACACAATTTTTTATTGAGAAAGGAAAATAGGTCTCTCAAGATAAGGATGAAGGTTGATGATGAAGCTAGGGGGAAGTTGGACCTACTTGCAAAGGTGGTTGATAAACCACGAATAATCAATTTTGAATTTTTGACTGGAAAAACAACATTATATAGAACTTGTGTAGCGACCTCACACTACACAAGTGTTGTAAGTACACAAAAGGTTAAATGACATTGGAAAATGCTTGATGGATGATACAACAATGGTTTTCATCCTCCAACAATGTTGCAACCACCTCCTAAATGATTTTCACTGAAGAAATCAAGCACGATGTGTAAAGCTCTCTACACAACTAATGTAGGTTGTAGTTACACATCGATTTGCAACAGTATGTTATGTAAAGGTGAGATTTCCTTGGCACTACACAAACTGTCATATCACCCTAAAATGGTCTAATCACATTTCAAATTGTCTTTGCTCATCATATGCTTGTCTTTCCCCACCCATATTTCATTGCACAAGACACTCTGCCATCGATCATACCCTTGTTTTTCAGCGAATTCGAAATACCTCACTCGCTATGCAAGCTCTGCATACCCGCTACGCAATATCCACATAGTACACGCACACTAAGCATCCCTTGTTCCTCTGTTTTTCACTGCACAAAGACTGAAGGGATATATATTTTGTCTAACAAGTATCCTGCATCTATTACATGCGATCTAAAAAATTGCTTATTGCATTGTTGATTTAGTTTGACACAATTTGAGTAAACCCTAACCCTGTTTTCCACTCTGTAAAATTACCTGTCAGAGTTTCAAGCCTTCAAACCTCCTTATCCTTACCAGTCTCATTGTTTTGGCCTACATCTGTAACATGGAAACTCAAAAGAAAAAGAAATAGAATAAAGGATGCAGTGTGTTGATATGTGAGCCACAGAGCTTGAAGTTTGTGAACTCTAATCCTTCATTTAGGGTTTCATTTGAGCAAGTTGGTTGCATGAGGTTTTGTGAGAAGATTCAAGGATATAATGCACAGGTAACAAAGGAATTTTCCCTCAATTTTGATGGAGTTTAGACAAGGATTGCAGATATTACCTTCCAGGTATTAGAGGAGACAGTGGTTGTTGCAACTAAGATTCCAATTGAGGGGGAGAAGTGGTTTAAAGGTATGCCTCTTGATCCAGGTTTTTACACTGATTTCTTGAAACCCAAGTACAAAAAATAGAAGTTTGGTTCTACTATTCCAAGAGAATGCATACTGGAGCACTATGGAAATTTGTTAAGAGTGGTTCAACGATATTTCACTTGTGAGGGAAGATTTGATAGAGTATACCAATATCATATAAGGATTCTTATGCATTTCATAGGAAAGAACCTTTTAAACTTACCTTTTTACCTATACAGAAAATTAGGTAAAATGGCAGACAAAGTACAAGCTAGGGTTGATCAACTTAAGACCAATTTGTTTCATTTCTCCTTGGTAAAGTTTCTAGTGGTGGAATAACTCAAGAAATCAAATAGAGACCGGGACTCTTTCTTAGCTTCAACTAATATTCCTTTAGACCCCAAAGGAGACACCCCCTCATCTACTGAGAAAGTGGCTTCAAAAATTCAAGTGGAAAGGATAAAGGTTCTGCAGAACATGGCATGGGGAAAGGAAAGGAAATTGAGGTTTCTTCACCAAGCCAATGAGCTAAGAAGAAGGGTAGAAGGCTACACTTTGCTGATGAGGTGGGGGAAACACCAAAAGTGAGTAGCCCAATCACAAGGTCAGCTACCAAAAGACTACTTATACCTACTCTACATACACAGTCTATTGAACACTTAGCTCAAGAAATGGATGAAGATAAGGTGCAGTCAGAAGAGAAAGACCAAGTAATCAGAGAGCTACAATATCAACTTAAGAAAGATAAACATGTCATAGCTCATTCCTTTGATGATAACAGGGAAATGAGGAGGAAATTGGTTGAGAGGGTTTCTGATATTCAAACTACACAAGATGTAATAGGTCCAAAGAAGGAATCAGTCTCAAAGGTTCCAAAAGTCTCTAAAGAGAAGGAAAGCAGAAAAAGTCATAAAACAATGGATTTGACGAAACCCACAATCCCTTTAACAATATCCTCAGACATAAGGATAAGTTCATAGTGCAAGTTTGCAGAGATAACACAAGCACAAGGCCAACCTGCATCAGCTGAAAAGATTCATACTTCACTTGGAGAAGCTAAGAAAAATATCAAATGGCTAAATAAGAAACTCAAGGAGGCTCGAGACCTAATTATTTAGCTTAGGGAAGATAAAATAGTATCAAAATTTAAGTTTGAGAGAAACTTTAACGAATGTGGACCAGCCATAAAAAATTCTTGTACAGGCCTCGCAAATGCCCAGTCAAAGCTGAGAAGAAATGCACTTGTGTTTAGGCAAGTGGGAAACTTGAAGAGACACAATTTGTTATTGAGAAAGGAAAATAGGTCTCTCAAGATAAGGATGAAGGTTGATGATGAAGCTAGAGGGAAGTTGGACCTACTTGCAAAGGTGGTTGATAAACCACGAATAATCAATTTTGAATTTTTGACTACAAAAACAACATTGTACAGAACTTGTGTAGCGATCTCACACTACGCAAGTGTTGTAAGTACACAAAAGGTTAAATGACATTGGGAAATTCTTGAGGGATGATCCAACAATAATTTTCATCCTCCAACAATGTTGCAACCACCTCCTAAATGATTTTTACTGAAGAAATCAAGCACGATGTGTAAAGCTCGCTACGCAACTAATGTAGGTTGTAGTTACACATTGATTTGCAACAGTATGCTATGAAAAGGTGAGAGTTCCTTGGCACTACAAAAACTTTCATATCACCCTAAAATGGTCTGATCACATTTCAAATTGTCTTTGCTCAGCATATGCTTGTCTTTTCCCACCCATATTTCATTGCACAAGACACTCTGTCATCGATCATACCCCCATTTTTCAGCGAATTTGAAACACCTCACTCGCTACGCAAGCTCTGCATACCCGCTATGAAATATCCACACAGTACAACCTTTGCATACCTGCTACGCAATCTACACGAATTTTATATCAAAATCAAGATCATCAATTCTCTTCACTATATCCTTAGGAAATGATAAATTTCTATCCAAAAAAATACCTAAGTCAGAAGCCTTTTCTTTCTTCTTGTGTAAGAGTTTCTCAGGATCAGCCACAGAGGCTATAGGTTATGGATTTGGGTTTCTCCTAGTGTAAATCTTCTTTGGAGCCAAGATTTCTCAATGATATTAAATTTTTGCAACTGATCTTAAAACATAAAGTCGTCAGGGTAAATGTTTTCAGCCAATATTATATTTGATTCTCTGTTACCCTCAGGAATCAAATCTAAAACTTTAGTCATTATTTCCCAAGGAAAATTTAACTTATGTTCCCCGGAAACGATGCCAAAATGATAGCACTATGTTAATTTCTTGGCTGAGGAAGTAACTCACAAAGGTAACCACAAAACCACTTTAGAACTGGAAACTAGCATTTTCAGTTCAGAGAGGGATCTCTCTTATCACTTAGTCTCTAAAAGATAGATTTTATTTTAGGGATTCAATGGCTAGATCTTGATTAGGTGAAGAGATTTTATAAAGTTTCTGGAAAGAAGGAAATGAAACTTTTGGGCAACAAAGTCAATCTTTGAAAGAAAATGGAAACAGTGACTGGTAGGTAAAACTATCAAGGAAGCAAAGGCTAGGTAGGTGATAATCTTTCAGTTTTTCAATTTTTTGTTATAGGATGGAAGAAAGAGAAAAACACATAACAACATTCAGAGCACCATTAAAGATGAACTATGATGAGTTAAGAAGAAGTCACAGTGTTCAAATTGCTTGAATCTAAAGAATCATTTTCAGATGAATTTCAGACCATTTGATTTCCAATTTAAACGTATAAAAATTTGCAAATGAAAGATAAAGTAAAAAATAAGTACATACATGAAATAAATCACACACTTCATGTCATCACCACTAGAATCTTTGGTATGAAAAGTTATAGACTTCTGCACTAGTATTCCATTTAAATTCAGAAAATTTGTGCAATGTTCAAGATAAAATCCTTTGTGCTTATGCCAACCCTTTGCACATTCAAAATGCTCAAATATATAAGAAAACTACATCCCTAGGCTAGAAAAGTCAAACTTCACTACTGTCCTATAAATCTGGATCTGATTACATCAAATAAATAACAACTTCTAAACTACTTTCTAAAAATAACAAATTCGCCTTGACCATATTTAATGCATAACAATACTCTTATCAATAAGAGATTCTCCAACATATTTTTGAGTTGAAGCTGATGTGAGTCATCTTGGACAGTTGGAGTTGAATCTTGGACCGATCTGAGTTGTGACAAGGCTCCATGTCACCTTTGCATAGCATATTGCTACAAATTGTTGTGTAATTGCAACCTACATGATTTGTGTAGCAAGCTTTACACATCATGCAACACTGTTGGAGGCTGAAAATCACTGTTGGATCATCCCTCAAGCATTTCCCAATGTCATTTAACCTTTTTTGTACTTACAACACTTGCGTAGTGTGAGATCACTACGCAAGTTCTATACAATGTTGTTTTTCCAATCAAAAATTCAAAATTGATTATTTGTGGTTCATCAAAAAGAAAAAATTTGAAGATATGAAACATATATCTCAACCACCTATGAAAGTAGGTCCAACTTCCCCCTATATTCATCATCAAACTTCATTCTTATCTTCAGAGACCTATTTTCCTTTATCAATAACAAATTTTGTCTCTTCAAGTTTCCCACTTTCCTAAACAGAAGTGCATTTCTTCTCAGCTTTGACTGGGCATTTGTGAGGGATACACATAATTTTTTTATGGTTGGTCCACATTCCTTAAAGTGTCTCTCAAACTTCAGTTTTGATACTCTTTTATCTTCCCTGAGCTAAATAATTAGGTCTTAAGCCTCCCTGAGTTGTTTATTTAGCCATTTGATAGTTTTCTCACCTTCTCCGGGTGAAGTGTGAATCTTTTCAACTGATGTAGGTTGGCCCTGTGCTTGTGTTATCTCTGTAAAATTGCATTATGAACTTATCCTTTTGGCTGAGGATCTTGTTAAAGGGACCGTGGGTTTAGTCAAATCCATTGTTTTACGACTTTGCCTCCTTTCCTTCTCTTTAGAAACTTTTGGAACCTTTGAGACTGATTCCTTCTTTGGACCTATTGCATCCTGTGGAGTTTGAATATCATAAAACCTCTCAACCAATTTCCTCTTCATTTCCATGTTATCATGAAAGGATTGAGCTATGACATGTTTATCTTTCTTAATTCGATATTGTAGCTCTTTGATTACTTGGTCTTTCTCTTATGACTGCACCTGATCTTCATCCATTTCTTGAGCTAAGTGTTCAACAGACTGTGTATGCAGAACAGGTACAGGTAGTCTTTTGGTAGCTGACCTTGTGATTGGGCTACTCACTTTTGGTGTTTCCCCCACCTCATCAGCAAAGTGTAGCCTTCTACCCTACTTCTTAGCTGGTTGGCTTAGTGAAGAAACCTCAATTTCATTTCCTTTCCTACTGCCATGTTCTGCAGACCCTTTCTCTTTTCCACTTGAATATTTATAAGCCACTTTCTCAGTAGATGAGCGGGTGTCTCCTTTGGGGTCTAAATGAATAGTAGTTGAAGCTAAGAAAGAGTCCCAATCTCTACTTTATTTCTTGAGTTCTTCCACCACTAGCAACTTTACCAAGGAGAAATGAAATAAATTGGTCTTAAGCTGATCAGCCCTAGCTTGTACTTTGTCTTCCATTTTACCTAATTTTCTGTATAGGTAAAAAGGTAAGTTTAAAAGGTTATTTTCTGTGAAATGCATTAGAATCCTTATATGATACCGGTATACTATGTCAAATCTTTCCTCACAAGTGAAATATCGTTGAACCACTCTTAACAACCTTCCATAGTGCTCCAGTATGCATTATATTGGAATAGTAGCACCAAACTTCTATTTTTTGTACTTGGGTTTCAAGAAATCAATGTAGAAAACTGGATCAAGAGGCATACCTTTAAACCACTTCTCCCCCTGGATTGGAATCTTAGTTGCATCAGCCACTGTCTCCTATGATACCTAGAAGGTAATATATGCAATCCTTGTCTGAACTCCATTGAAATTGAGGGAAAAATCCTTTGTTACCTGTGCATTATATCCTTTAATCTTCTCTCAAAACCTCATGCAACCAACTTTCTCAAATGAAACCCTAAATGGAGGATCATAATTCACATTCACAAACTTCAAGCTTTGTAGCTCACATATCAACACACTACCTATTTTATTGTATTTATTTTTCTCATGAGTTTCCATGCTGCAGATATAGGCTAAAACAATGAGACTGGTAAGGATAAGGAGGTTTAAAGGCTTGAAACTCTGACAGGGAATTTTATAGAGTGGAAAACAGGGTTAGGGTTTACTCAAATTGTGTCAAACTGACTCAAAAATGCAATAAGCAATTTTTTAGATCGCAAGTAATAGATGCAGGATACTTGTTAGACACAAGATATATCCCTTCAGTCTTTGCACAACGAAAAACAGAGGAACAGGGGATGCGTAGTGTGTGTGTACTATGTGGAGATTGTGCAGCGGGTATGCAGAGCTTGCGTAGCGAGTGAGGTATTTCGAATTCACTGAAAAACAGGGTCTGATCAATGGCAGAGTGTCTTTTGAAATGAAATATGGGTGGGGAAAGACGAGAATATGCTGAGAAAAGACGATTTGAAATGTGATTAGACCATTTTAGGGTGATATGACAGTTTGTGTAGTGCCAAGAAACTTGCGCAACAAGTTTGCGCAGAGTGTCTACTTTTTGCAAGTCAAGTACCACAAACATTTGAAAGATAAAAAATATTCCATAATAACTTTTTATGACTCTTTTTCTTTCATAATGTGTCATAATGTCCCATGACATCCCTAACCATTCCACCTAGACTCTATGACTTAACTATTTTTGACATGTCATTTCATTGTTTATAGCAACAATGACCCGAAGACCTTGAAACATCTTATGAGACAAAACTCTTTGAAAACACACACACACACTCACATTGAATGACTCAATTAGGAATGCATTGGTCTTATCAAGACCAAGGCATGACTTTGCAAACTTTTGACAAACCTATAACTCTACCTTGAAAATATTCACACTAACAAAGTGTAGGAAATTTAAACTATGGGAAAGAGAAATCACATTGAAAGCAAAGTAATAATGACCAATAAGAGAAATTAATCCAAAATTGGATCTCAAGAACAATTATGCAAATGGTTACAAGTGTCAACAACAATAAGAGTAGACTCTACAAAAAATGCATGAAATAATAATGGATATCTAATGATGACAAGATTGGACAATGAGAAATGCACTCTTTTATGTTCATTCGAATTGCGGATTTGACCATTTCTCATAAACAATAAAAGAAATCAGAGTGTAAAAAGATGGTGTAATGGTATTATAACAATTCCCTTTATACCGTGTTATTGGATTTTCAAGCATAATTTTACAAATGAATGTCAATATCTTAATTATCAAATGAATGGTAATGAGACACTTCAATATCCACTATCTTAATTATTCAAATCTGGGCGTGATTGGTCAAATAAAATTTGTATTTTTAATGGAATGTTGAGTATGAAGAAATCAATTTCTTATGCATGCATAAAAATGTATTAAAACAAAACGATGGAAGAACCTAAGAAAACAATTTTGATGAATGCACATTCTTAATTCTTATTTATTCCTTATGAAAGAAATGAAAACAGAGCTTTATGTATGAAAGGTTTGTTTTGTTTTATTTTTAGAAACACACATAAAAGACAATCTAAAAACTAATGAAATCATTGTCAACTGGAAAAACTTTGACCAGCAGTAAAGAGGGTGCAAACTAGGCAAATTTATGATGTGATCCAAGGGATGAAAGCATGGCTAAGAGACTGGGTGAAATCACAGTGGGGTGAAGGAATTGTGATGAAATTGCAATGAATCTGATAGGGGGTGTGACTTTGTTTTAAAAGAATATTTAGAAAATTAAAAGTATGCAACGGTGATATTAAAACCTTATTTATGCGCACACTATTGTCATGGTTTGGGGTGAATTAATATGTGTATACTCTATAATCAGATTGCACAATGGATTGAATTATTGGTTATAAGTTCTAGTAATTGAAAGAACATGTTTATGGTGGAATGAGCAAGTAATGTTAAATGCAAGAAGAAGTTGAGAAAGGATTTAGAGTGTTGAAAGAAAATATAACAGAACAACCTATTTTAGTTCTACCAGATTTTAAGAAGACTTTTCAGGTCAAATGTGATGCAAGTGGAGTGACCATTGGCGCAGTTTTAAGTCGAGATGATAAGCTTATTGCTTATTTCAATGAAAATACGAATGATGTTAAGAGGAAGTATTCAACATATGAAAAAGAATTTTATGTTGTAATTCAAGCTTTGAAAAAACAGAGGCATTATCTTATCCCGAAGGATTTTGTTTTGTATACTGACAATCAGTCTTTGCAGTTTCTAACCAGACAAGAGAAATTGAACCAGAGACATGCTAAATGGGTAGACTTCATGCAGAATTTTACTTTTGTCATTAAGCATATTAGTTGAAGCGCTAACAAAGTTGTAGATGCTTTGAGTAGGAGATGTTTGATCTTGCAGGAATTTTAAGTGGAGACTTTGGGATTTGAACACCTCAAGGAGATGTATCAAGAAGACCTAGATTTTAAGGAAGCTTATGAAGCATGTGAGAACCCTTTTCTAAGGGAAAAAAATCAATGGATGGAATATCTAATCCAAGACAGATTGTTATTCAAGGGAAGTCGATTGTGTATCCTAAAATTTTCAATGAGGGACAATTTGTTGAAGGAGAAACATAGTGGAGAATTGGTTGGACACTTTGGCCATGATAAAACATATGTGTAATTAAGTTCGTCATATTATTGGCCAGGCATGAGGTATGATGTGAAGAAGTTCGCGGATAGATGCATAATCTGGAAATATGATTAAGGAAAGCAACAAAACATTGGATTGTATCAACCATTTCCTATTCTAGACAGGTAGTGGGATGTTATAAGTATGGATTTTGTTTTGGGATTTCCAAGAACCAAGAGGGGAAGTGATTCAATCTTTTTGGTGGTTGACATATTTCAAAGATGGCACATTTTATACCATGTCAGAAAACCAGTGATGCTACCCATATAGAAAATTTATTTTTCAAGAGATTGTGAGATTGCATGGGTTGCCCAAGAGTATTGTCTCAGACAAAGATACTAAATGTCTGGGACACTTTTGGAGGACCTTGTGGAAGAATTTGGGGACAAAATTATCTTTCAGTTCAACATATCATCCTCAGACAGACGGACAAACTGAGGTAGTGAATCGAAGCTTAGGGAATTTGTTAAGGAGATTGGTCACTAAACATAACAATCAGTGGGATCAAATTCTTCCCCAAGCAAAGTTTGCATATAATGACTCACTGAATAGGAGTACTGGTAAGAGTTTGTTCCAAATAGTATATGGGATGCATCCAAGAGGAATTTTAGATTGAGAGATTTGGGATGAGATGAATTCTGAAGTGCAGGAGCAGAGGATTTTGCTGCAGAAATGCAGAAGTTGCATGATCGAATTAAAGGACAGCTACATAATAGCAGCTAGCATTACAAGATTCGAATAGACCAGAAAAGAATAGAGGTTAATTTCGAAATTCGATATCAAATCTTAGCACACCTAAGGAAGGAAAGATTTCTGAAAGGGAAATATAATAAGTTGAAGATGAAGAAGATATGACCTTGTAAGATCCTTAGAAAAATCGCTACAAATTCTTATGAGATTGAACTGCAAGAGGACATTGGAATATCGCCAATATTCAATGTAGCAGACTAATACCCTTACAACATGGATGATACAAAAGGGGAAAATGGACAGGAACATATTCATTGTAAGCGACAGATGTCCATAGCAGAGAAGCCACATATAGAGAAGATTTTGGACCGACGCATTGCTAAGAAGACTAGGAGGAAAGTTTATTATGAGTAGTATTTGGTTAAGTGGGAAAACCATCCAATAGAAGATGCCAATTGGATAACTGAAAATGATATCCAAAAGCATGGAAAGATAGTGGAGGAGCTCATGGACAGAAGCCCATGAATCTTTTTGCCTAGTGGAGTATGATGTAGGAGCATCGCCATCAACATTAAATGAGGTCAAGTTGAAGATGACTCAACATCCAACACGGGCATTCAAATTGGTTTGGATTCCAAGGAGAGTGTGCCACTTTAATATTCTGAAAGGATTGTAATTAAAGGCCCCGTAATATTTTGAGGCTAGATCCATTGTAAACACTCCAGGAGATTATAATTGCTTTAATTACCTATAGGATTGTACATATTTTGAGCATCGACTCATACCTGGGTTATAATTATTCATTTATTGTAATAAGCTTAGTGGTAGGATGCTTTTAATGTGATATGAAAGCGCTAAGATAGTCTGGAGGGAAGGCTCGAGAAGGCCCCTCATATATAAATACATGCAATCTATTCCCAAAAGAGGCTACTGAGAAAAGAGAGAGATTGAGAAGAGTTGTTGAAGTTTATTATTATTTCTGCTGAAGAGAGTTGTATATAGTTGTTGTTATTGTTGTTAAGAGGAGAAGTTGAGCACTGCAAGAACCCTTGTAAATGTTTGTTGGAGTAATATAAAAGTAGATATTTTCTTCAAATCTATGAATTTTCTTATCTCTGAGTATTTAGGTAATGTTATGTTATCTATTTTTTGTATTTATATGCATGTATGTGTACTTCATGGTTGAATGAATGGACCTCTGATGTTCTGTAAGATTCAATTATTTCTCTTCTAGAATCTTGGTGCAAGGAGTGCACAGTGCCCATGCAAGGAGTGTGAAGGTAGAGTCATTTACAAACTCTATAGCTCAAGAGAGATTATGTAATTTTACTCAGAGCGAGCACAAGGAGTATGCCTATACTCATTGGAGTATAAAAGCTCAGAGGAGACGTCAGTGCAAAGAGTGCACAGAGTCAACACTTTATTAAGTGTTGAAGAAGCTCGGGAGAGATAGTGTGAAGTGTGTAGAGTGAGTGCAAGGAGTGCACACATACTCGTTTGAGTATAAAAGCTCGAAGGTAAGTCCCTCGCAAGGTGTGCACAGGGTCAACACTTAGTGAATTGTTGAAAAAGTTCTAAGGAGAGCGAGTGCAAAGAGTGTGCGAGAGATTTTTCTAAGTCTTAAGATCAGGAGAGAAGCGCAAGGCGTGCGCCGAGGTTCGAGTCACTTAGAGTAACAAAGCTCACGAAGAATAGCAAGTAAAATCCCTTGGAGGGAGAATCCTTTTCATTTGGAGGTTGGGTGGATGAGATCCACTCAAGGAGGAGTCATATATTTCACAACTGTCATATCGTAGAAAGGAGCACAGTCGTTAACCATCTAAGTCCTTTAGACTTTGTTGCTCCAGAAGTTTGTAGGTGTGTGTTATGGGGGAGGCAAAAGTTTCGAAGCTCGAAGTGCATCCTAGTTGTCGGACATAAGTGCACGTGTCCGTAGATCGAGCGTGGTTCGGGTTCGACGCCCCGGAAAATCTTGGGTGTAAATTGTTTTGGATCGAGGACTCCCGAAGGCCAGAGTCCATCTCGACCGTTTGTTCATGGGGACACGTGGACCGTGGATCCCATCCCTTCGCCAGTTCGGCGTTTAGAATATTTGGAGTGTTTTGTCGTGAAAAGATCTAAAGCCCGGAGCCCGGAGTAAACGTAGACCGTGGATTGGAGGTGGACGTTAGTCATTCGATTCGCCAGTTTGGAGTTCGCGTATTCGAAGGAAATGTACGTTGGAACAGGGAAGACTATGGAAGCCCAGAGTCTTGAAATTCATGTGAATCGTAGATCACAACATGTAGGGTGAGTCGTTGATCCCCTCCTGCGTTCGGCGATTCATGAATTCAACGTTCGGGAGAATCGTAGTGTGTTGCGGTTGGAACTCTCGAAGCCTGGAGCTTCAAAGTGTTGGAGTTCACGCCGTTTAAAGAGTTCAGCCTACAGTTTTTGGCCCAAGGTCACGTGGATTTCTCTGTTGAAGTGACAAAACCCTTGCGAGTAAGAATTTTTCGCGCAAGGAGAAGGGAAAAGGCCTCGGGTAGAAAATTATGAGGGTTTAGTGAGGATCCGAGAGATAATTCATCTCCCTTGTGTTAACGATCCTTAGATCGGGAGGTGGTGCGAGCCCCTGGGAGTGGTGGGGGTTTGCATCACCTTTTTCCCTGGTGGATTTATGTCCCATCCTAGGGGTGACCTATTGCTCAAATTATATGAGCAACAGAGTCTATGGCTAGGAGAAACATTTGAGTTATGTACATAGTTGGTGACTTTCATAAAAGATAAGTGTCTTTATGTGTTTGTCTCATTTTCTATGTGCACATTTATCTATGTTTGATATGGTTTAATTCTTGTATGTTGTCGCATATAATTAATTGTTGTTATTTCATTTAATGTTGCTTGCACATGTAAGTGTGGTGCTATTATTCTATCTCGGTAGTTGTGCATGAGTATGGCAGATGTTGATAGTTTTTATGTAAGCTAACCTTATGATTTTGGTATGAGCCTCCGAGGAATGTTGAAAGGTCGTGCACGCAGATAATACTATATGTGCACCAAAGGTTGGATTGCTTGTGCGCATTGGGAAGAAGTTTGCGCGCATAAGGAGAATAGATTTGGTGTGAGATGGCAAGATGATTGCGCGCACAATACTAATGTGTGATCAATACACTAGTGCATAGTTGTTTGAGTTACTTATGTTGCTTAAATTTGTGATTAAAGGAGAAAGTTAGTGTTGCACGACTCAGCTTGAGGTTGAGCGTGTTACTTCAAGTGATACTGCACAGTCTAGTGTTTAGTATAGAATTTGTGCAGTGGATTTTTAGAGTAGCATTGTTCAGAAGTATACTGGGTGATGTTACAATATGTTTAGTGTCAGAGCGTTTTTGAAGTAGCATGGCCCAGCCATGGTGGTTGGGGATGTTACATTGTCGTATGAGAGCATATTTTTGGGAGAAGTGTGTGGTGTATCCCAGCCTGGGTGGTTGGGGATGTTACAACAACCCTCTATTGTTTCTCTGGCTCAAGAAGAGCCAACATGTTTATCTTTGTCTGTTGCATAGAATATTCAACTTTTGATTCCAACACTTCACACTTTGTCTTTGAAAGGACTTTGTTCTAGTCTTTGGCATTGAAGGGCTTTCTGGACGTTCCAGCAAGCCTATTCCCTTTCCCTTGGGATATATTTCATTTGTCTCCACCACCCATCTCTATAATTTCTATTTGTCCTCATGACTAAAGAACATCATTTATAACCAAGACGAGAGAAGAAAAACACTTAACTATTTCTCATTTCTATTCACTACATCATCTTTAATACTACTTGGTGATGTTGTTAACGTTGTGTTTCATAACAAAACATTCTCGTGATCTTCAACAGAACTACAAAAAACCTGGATATTATAATAACTTTAGGGATAACTTAAACCATGTAATGGCAAATGTTCAAGATCGAACAAATATTTACATAGAAAATTTTCACATAAAATAATTTAATTCTAATATTTTTATGAATCTTGTTAATAACATGAATATGAAACTCTCCTTAATTTACTTAGACACTCTCATTAGCCTAACCTATTAAAAAGTATGCTAGTAAATATATATATTTGAAATTGACAAATTCACTTAAAGAACTTAAGTTATATCCCTATATATTAAAAAATTAAAAAAATATTTTATATTTTAAAATATTTTATATTTTAAAATATTATATTATATATATTTTTATCAATAATTAAAAAAAATAAAAAATTTAAATAATAAAAATATTTTAAATTTTAAAAGTTAGGTATAAATCATGAAGTGATAACCACCCAATTTCATATCAAACTAAAAAGCATATTAGCTGCGAGGGCAAAGATTAATAATAGAAAACTAATCCTAATCCTTGAATTTGAACTTAGTGAGAAGAGGATCACAAAACGTTTTTATTAAATAATTAATTTAATTAAATATAAAAACAAGATAAAAAAAAAATACAATATTCAGTAATGATCATAATATAAATCTCTGCCATACACGATACAGCAATGCTTACTCAAATGTTTGTTAGTCATAAAAATGTATCTGTTAAATCAATCTTCTTTTTGTTACAATCAATTGAGCTGCTTTAAATTTATTACGCCAAAAGGCATACACTTATTGATAATGGGCACAATTAATGATCTTTTAACCTTATTTAACCTTAAACCCTAATCTGATGGCTATGCATTGAAGATGCTGGCATATTCTTAGTCGTCCTCCAAAATCAATGGATCAGATTTATTGTTCATAACTTTCTTGCATTTATCAAAGCATCCGTTAACATGTTTACTTTTTAACATTTACCTAATCACATTAAAAAATTACTGTAAGGATATGTAATTGCCACGTTCCATTTATCAACCTAATACAGCCAAACGTTTCATATTACCATAAACAGATTACCACAAACGTTTTATATTAAAAGCACGCATTCTCAATGTATTGGGGACACGCATTTTCAGCCGCTACCTTTCGACGTTCTCACCGCGAGTTAGCGGCTATGCTAGTATAAATAAAAATCAACTCCAGGACCATAGCCTCTTCCAATGAAAATAAAACTCTTCTTTTGGCTAGCTGCAAATGATAAGATTCACACTTATATCTTTCTTCGCCCGGGTTGGATTGACTCCAACATGTGTTTCTCTGCCGCTGCAACTGGGAAACAGTATACCACTTATTTTGGGACTGTCCTACTACAAAAACGATTTGGCACAACATTCTTACAGCCCTGAATTCAAATCTGCTGTGGATGGCAGATGGGCACAAATCTTCAAGACTGCATGGAAAATTGGTCATCACAGGTCACAAACTTTCCTCATCTACCAGTTATTGTTTGCTGGTATGTTTGGAACTCCCGCAAAAAAACGATCTTCGATGATGTATCTGTCTTTATATTTGCTATTTGCTTCCAAATCATGAGAGATAAGACCGAAAAAGATAAAAAAGCCTACTGCCCCTCGCTTCTTTCAACGTCTTCTACAGCTGAGCGGAAACCTTGCTTGGTTCGACGGAGCCTCACAACACTCGGGATTACAATGTGGAGCTGGTGAGAGGATCCACCTTTGTGATGGCTCCCGGATCACCTGGACTCTTAACTGCGGTTCAAGATCGAACACAAAAGCTGAGTTTCTTGGTGTTTGGGTCACTCTATTTTTGGTATTTTAACACAATATTTTGGATTTACATGCGAGAAGAGATTCAAAAATCTTGGTATTCCAACACAATATTTTGGATTTACATGTGAGAGGAGATTCAAAAATCATCATAGACTAGATAACAAAAAAACCTTCATGTTGCAGCTCTGAAATGTTGAAAGGATCGAATAAAAGATCTCACGCAGGTTCACACAGATCACCTTCTCTCATATTTACAGGGAACAAAACTCGGAGACGATATCCTTTCCAAAAGAGCCATTCTGGATCATATTGGTATTTTATCATATCAATCCTGAACAGGTGGTCATGATTGTCATTCTCACTGCATTTCTCTCTTCTAGTGTATTGACAGTCTTCAGCTCGAGTTTCTTTATTGAGGATATCGATCCAGCATGAGTTTCAATGAGGAGGTGAAGCCACAGAAGATAAATTGACGCTTGCTGTTTGTTCTTCTTCTCTTCTTTGCCTTGCCCTGTACAGAAATGTCTTCAGCGATTTGTATTTTCTCTGTCTTCATTTTTCTGCGAGGATTGGCTGTACAGCCAGATCTGCCTGCTCTGTTTTGGATATTCCCCATTTGCACTGGATTGCTCTCGGGAACCACTGGATGTAGCTTGGCTCTGCTCAGAATTTTTTTAAATGTATGAGCCAAATATTGTATATATTTTGGTTAATTTCAAATTAATACAAAGTGAAATTTTTCATTTGGAAAAAATGTTCTCGATCAACTCAAGAGCAAACAGACATCCTTTTCAATCAAAAAAACAGACACGAATTAGATCAGAGATAGCTTGAGCTTTGCATGGATGAAAATTTCATACATTTCAAAATTTCATCTCGGGAATTTTGCTCCAATTGGTCTTATAACCGCCTACCACTTGGAACGATTATCTGCTTCTTCTGTTTCTCCGCGCAGCTGGTCCACTAATCCCACACCGGACACTGTAATTTGGGACATCTGGACACATCAAGCCACTCCAACCACGTACAATGTTCAACACCTTCTGCCTCTTCTAACTCATAGCAACAACGAACACTTAGCTTCCGAAGCTTTGTCAACTGCCACAACCCCTGTATGCTCTTCACAGTCGCACATTGCGCTGCCCACAACTCCTGCAAAGATACCAATGTTTTCATACTTGGCATCTCTCTTAACTTATAGCACCCACTAACATTTAGGATTTGAAGCATTGTCAGCTGCTCCAAGCCCCGTATGCTCCTCAGCTTCTGGCATCTGTTTGCCAACAAAACCTCCAAAGATACCAATGTTTTCATACTTGGCAGCTCTTCTAACTCAACGCACCCACTAACAATTAGCCGTCGAAGCTTTGTACTCTGCGCCAACCCCCTGATGCTCTTCAACTTCACACACTCGTCTGCCCACAACACCTCCAAAGATACCAATGTTTCCATACGCAGTTCTTCCAACTCAGAGCACCCACTAACACTTAGCTTCCGAAGCTTTGTTGCCAGCTCCAACCCCCTGATGCTCTTCAGCTTCACACATCCGTCTGCCCACAATTCCTCCAAAGATACCATTGTTTCCATACATTTCAGCTCTTCTAACTTTGAGCACCCACAAACTCGTAGGTGTCGAAGCTTTGTCAACTGCACCAATCCCACTATGCTCTGCAGCTTCACACATTTATCTGCCAACAAGCTCTCCAAAGATACCATTGTTTCCATACCTGGCAGCTCTTCTAACTCAGAGCACCCACTAACAACTAGCTTTCGAAGCTTTGTACACTGCGCCAACCCTCTGATGCTCTTCAACTT
>ML824769.1:66995-77357 GCA_009831015.1 Picea engelmannii | reverse complement strand
CATTTGGTACATAAGCTATGGTGTGGGAATGAAGAATGTAGACCCTAAAATATTTTATATCTTTCACCAAGGCAAAAGCTTGTTTCTCCATTATCTTGTAATTCAGAGCAGCGTCTCTTAACGCTTTACTAAAGAAAGCTATGGGTTGTTCATACCCTTCGCTGTTCTTTTGTAATAATACTGCCGCTATAGTATGTTAGGAAGAAAAAGAAAAAAGATAGAAATCCTTGGTAAAATCAGGACTGATTAAGACAGGAGCCTCTGTGAGTGCTCATTTGACTTGTTCGAAAGATTGTCTGGACTCAGAGTCCCATTTTATTTTTACATCCTTTTTTAGCATATTTGTAATGTTTCTAAGGAGCTCTGCCAGATTGGCAATGAATCTTCGTAGAAATTTTATTCTCCCGATAAAATACTGTAGTTCTTTGAGGTTTCTTGGGTGTTCTAATTTTTGTATGGCCTCGATTCTACTGGGATCTATTTTGATTCCATCCTTGGAGATGATGTGTCCCAGCAATTTTCCTTCCTCTAGCCCAAAAAGGATTTTCTTAGGATTTGAAGAAATCCCAAACCTTCTACATTTCTCGAAGACTCATCTGAGGTGTCGCAGGTGTTCGTCATCAGATCGAGAAAACACAGTTACATCATCTAAATAGACGACAATAAACTTACCCAATTCTTCCACAAAGGCGATATCCATCGCTCTCTGGAATGTGGCTCCTGCGTTCGTCAGACCAAAAGGAATTTTCACATACATGAAAGTGCCCCATGGTGTGGTGAAAGCAGTTTTGTCTTGGTCATCCGGGTGAACTAGGACCTGATTGTAAACCGAGAAACCATCCAGTAGAGAAATTTGACTGGATCCGACCACCCTTTGCAAGATGTGGTCCATTTTTGGCAAGGAGTAATTATCCTTCTGGGAGACTTTATTCAGATTTCGGAAATCTATGAAGAGTTTGATTTCCCCATATTTCTTACGTGTAGGGACCAAATTAGAGACCCATTTGGAAAAATGCAAAGGGACTATGATTTTGGCATCGTACATTTTTTTGATTTCCTTTTCTATCAGAGGGAGCAACTTGGGATTTATCCTCCTAAGTTTCTGTTTGAATGGTTTTTGGTCTTCCTTTATTGGAATACTGTGTTGTATGATGTTGGTATCATAAGCTTTCAAATCCTCATAACCCTAGGCAAAGACATCTGAATACTCTTTGAAYAGCTCAATGTATTTGAGTTTTTGTTCTRGGGGTAATGATTTAGACAGTTTGACTATCCTGGGTTTCTCTTCAGTCCCTATATTACAGTCTTCTACCTCTTGTCCATGTGCTTCAATTTTGGGTTTTTTGGCTACATCATTAAAATCAAACAAGTCCTCTAAAGGAACTAGACCCCTAGGCAAAACGTTGCTTTTCAAATGTAAAACATTGGCATCCATTTCGTCATCGCCTAATTCTCCTAAATCTACGCTATTTACACTATCAATTTCAAAATCAGATCTATGTACATTTTCATCTTCGTTCTCTAAATCTATATTTGTACATTCAAAATTGTTTTTACACTGCAAAAAGTCTTCGATTTGATCATCATTACCAAACACTTGCCAGTACCTGATATTGTCGGGAACGGTTGGTCGGCATTTCACCTCAATAGTGTACAGGCGAGTCGAGCGGAAAGGAATCTTACATGTGGCTGCTGACGTAGCCAATCCGTCCACAAGAATGTTTTGTCCCCTCGGCATTACCTACAAGTCAACCTCAGTGAAACATCTAAGGGCATCAAGAACAGCATTCCTATAAGCTCTAAGATATGGGTGTTTCGCGCGTACTCACCTTTGATTTGCTTGATTATCAACTCAGAATCACCTCTTACCATAATCTGTTTAGCACCAACTCTTTTCAAAATCTTTAGACCGAGCATCAAAGCTTCATACTCGGCAATATTGTTAGTGCATTGGAAATTTAATTTGTAAGAATGGTTTTCTGAATACCTATTTATGTGATTATATAGCCAGACTCCTGCTCCAGCTCCTTCTTTGCTCACTGCTCCATCAAAATCCATGCTCTAGAAATCTGTCGGTAATTGCTCAGTTATCATGTTTTTCATCCTTGCTACCTCAATGGTTTCTTGGCCTTCATCTTGACTAGATGTATCTTCTGCCAGCTGAGTATCTTGTTCTCCCGTGTCACCATCATTATACAAGATAAAATAATCCAAGTCGGAATGCGCAGAGTAAAGGGGATAGTTGTGTAGTTTTTCTTGGCTACTGACCATGTATTTCATCAACGTTTCTCTGTATAGCCTTCTTTGTTGCCCGAAAACTAGGATAGTGGCATAAGACATATCTAGCTGCAGGGTTCCTCTCAACTTAGCCCCCCAAGACCAGGATAGAAACATTCCATACTTCAAAGGGATGTCTGCAACTACCACATCCATTACCATGCTCTTTGCAGGAATCTGAACCAAGGTGATGCACAGGTCCTTGATTATACCAATACATCTAATTTTACTGGAGTCGAATGAGTGTAAATCCTTGTAAGGTCTGGTGACCTCCAGTCCCAGTTTCTCCATTACTGCTTTAGGCATCAGATTGTGGGAAGCACCCAAATCCAACATAGGTTTATGCAAGATCAGGTCATGTATGTTTAGACTAATGTAAAAAGGAGCAATATCACCAGTATCCTCTCGACCATCTACTTCAGGTCCAAACAGAAGTTCGGGTTGATCATCAGTAAGGTTCACAGTGTCTAAATTATTTGTTGATCCAATGGTTAAGGCCTTCATGCCTATGTCAGGTTCAATGGTCAGTGCTTTAATTACCTGTGAACGATAAACATATTTGTTCATCAACTTGGAAAGTGGAATGGGAATTTTTACTTTGGCTAATTCCCCTTCAAGGCTGAAAGGTGTAGGAGCTTTGCTTTGGCTCATCAACTCTGGTTTATCCACCACGCTCTTCTGGCTAGAAGTACTTGGTGGATTAATAGGTGAAACCTTGGTTTGTGACCATCTTTTCAGAATAGTAAGGTTTTTCTTCACAGGAACTTCGACAGTACTCTTCTCAGGAATCTTCTCGGTAGATGGCTAAGAAGTCTTCTTGGTTTCGGTCACCTTCTTCGTTTCAATCGTCTTTTTTGGGGAACTCCCTTCCATCTTTTTACTCTGCAAATTATATTGTTGATGTACCTCCAAAATGGCATTCTCGAATGCCTGTTGTTCTGCATCTTCAGGTTCTTCACTTACTTTTTTTTGATTGAGAAGAAAAAGTTATTGTTCTTCTTGGGTGAGGAAAATAGCTTCATTATCGTGAATACCCATGAGATTTATGTGAGTATCCTCTAGTTCCTCAATCACTTCCTCCCCTTCATCAGCATAATTTTCTTTTAGGGGAGGTCTGATCTACTGATCAAGACCTCTCTACTCTCTTTGATCCCTAGGATCTCTCTATTTTATTTGAGGAGGGTTTCTCCTAAAGTTAGGGTTCCGAACCTGAGGAGCTGGTGGGTTTTCTCTTGGAGGATTTCTATCTGACACAGTAAGCCTTTCCATCATTCTTTCCATTTCTCTGGCCAAAGAATCCAATTTGGAATCTGAGGCTGATGTGGAAGGTTCTTCTTTAATTGTGACTCTCCTCTCTGACCTCTGACATGCCCTTTTTGCCAACAAATTGGCCTCCACACTTATAGCACTTTTCTGCATGTTTTCCAGGGTGGTGGAATTTCTTTCCTTTAGTTGGTATGACATGTCAGCGTCAAAGCCATTAGGGAATTTTATCAAGGCCAAACCCTATGGAGGTTTGATTTCAGCTGGGATTGCATTGTACAGGTTGTTGAAATGAGTGCAGTAATCTTGCACTATCTCACCTTGATTTCTTCTGATATTTTCGTATTCTGACAAAATTTGCAGAGGGTTTTTCTTTACCTCCCATCTGTCTAGAAAACTCCTTTGGAATGCAGTAAGGTTAAGGACTGAGGCAACACGCAACCCTTTGAACCATTTTTTAATGTCACCTGTCAAACTTTGAGCAAACAATCTCATTTGAATGTCAGCTTCATCTACTTCATGCAGATCATAATAATCATTCATTTTATCTACGTGTTGTTGTGTGCTCAAAGGTCCTGTTGCATCAAACTGTGGAAGTCTTGTTTGATAGTCTTGGGGCATGGCATGTAGAGGCACAACCAACACCAAGGGAGCATATCGAGCTGCCATGATGGGTGGAGGAGGTGGGACAATAACCTGGATGATTGGAGAGGTAGCGACTGAAGATGAGGACAAGGAGGGACTAGATAGCATGAAGGGAGTGATTTGTGGTTTCGTAGTGGGAGACAGAACTTCATGGGTTCGAGGTTGTAAAATGGTTGGGTCAAAAATGATTCCAGTCACAAAGCTATTGGACCATGTTCTAACCAGGCTTTGTTGAGAAAAGGTGTCAAGGTCAGGGTTTTGCAAGGTAATGGGTTTCCCTGAAAAGGAAAGGGACTTATGAAGGGGAATATGACTCACTGAGCCTTCAGATGCAGTCTTTTTCCTGAGAAACTGTTCCAGGTTCTCTGTCACTATCGCAGGTTCTGGGTTTGGATGAGATCGAGTATAAACTTTCTTAGGAGCCAGATTTCTTTTTGATTTTTTAAATATATATATTTTTAGCTTTATGAGTCCGAAAATAATATGTACAAATTTTACTCAACCTCTAAACATTACTTTCTTCTTAAATTTGCAATATTCCAGGAGCAAAATTTTTTTTTAGGGAAAAGAAAACGTGAAATTATAAATTTTTATGTTCTTTCCCCAGTGGAGTCGCCACTATGTTAACACTTGGTAAATTTCCTAGAGGTTGACAGTAGAAGAAATCTACTAAGGTAACTTTATCCAACCACTTTTGAAGCTGGGATCTATCCCTTCCAACTTCAGAGAGGGATCTCTCTATATGATTTAGCTATGTTTCCAAGTTTAAATATTAGGCTAGGTAAGGAAATAGGTCGGTTTTGTTGTCAAAGTGTTTTTTCGAGTTGGTTGAGACAGTCTACACATTCATTGGGCTATGGGGTCTGTGTTTTAATAAAATATGAGATACAAACTAGAAATGCAAAGGGAAAACTTTCACAGGGTGAGATAATATAATCACTGGATTCTTTAGTAGCTTAAATGATGAACAATAGAAAAGATGAGAAAGATAATTTCAACAAAGAAGCAGTTAAAAAATTCTCTACTGAAAACACCAGAAGATAAAACACTAAAATCTTTCGAGTCAAAAACAGGGTATACGAGATAAATCCTGCAATGTTCGTTACTCTTAAAGATTAGATTCAGAAAACAGTATGAATACAAAGAAAGAATAACATTCAACTTAGAGAGAAAACATCACCAGTGAATACACGCAATAATATTGTAAAAGTGCCTTCTTTTTATTAATGGAAGATCTCTTCAAAAATATTACAGTCTGATAGCGTCAGGGTGTGAAGATCAACAACCCTCAATAATTCGAAAGGTGAAGCATTTATAACTCAAATTACAAACGATCCTATCATTAATGACCAAGACGTGCTAAATCTATTTTTAGCCTAACTAACTTAACAAATTTCCAACATCTAGGAACTGCTTGATGATGTGGTGCAACTGCACACTGATTTTTGGGTGGGCATTGATGAAGCCTCTGCACGACTTCATCTGACTGGACAGCTGACTGGACCTGGACAACTCATATTCTAATCTATTAGATCGCATAGTTCCTCCCATCTAAGATGACTGGGCACGTTGACCTTGAGCAGCCTTCGATACACTTCATCCATTTCTGTGTACTTGGCGAATGTAGGCTTTGTGAGGAAGATGTATCAAATCTCGTGTTGGATGTTGATGTCCCACTGAAGGGCATCTAGAAATGCCTTGCCGGTGATGCTCCCTTGAATCCCTGTAAACTTTGAATTGTCCTTACACACGTCGTCCAATCTCTTCTTGTAATCTGGGAGTGTCATCAATTTATCATTGATTACTTTCAGACCAGGAAGTCCTTTCTTCTGGAGAGCTTCAATCTTACTGAAGAATCTTTGTACCCCCAGGTCCATGGCCTGAACCTTCTCTTCCAACTGAAGCATTAATCCTCTCTTGGTCAAAACTCTTTTGACCTCAAGGATGGTCTCTGTTATGTCTTCAATATTCAGTTCTTCCAATTCTTCCTTGGTCTTAGAATTGAGGAACTGGATGATCTCGTTTTCCTGTGTTGGCATGTCTCCCAATTCTACTCTGATCTTCTCAATGGCCTGTTTGCTCCTCTGGACTAATTCATTCTACTCAAACATGATCTAGATCATTGGCCATATCTCATTCATGGACTTAGTTATGTCTGTCCACACACTCTCTTTAACCTCAGCTAAGGTCTTTCGGGCCACTGTTTGCTTCCGAAGCTGCTGTAGCTCCTGCTTGAGCTGCTTTGTCACCTGCTTTTCCTTGGAGAGGCTGGTCTAGAAGGAAGATTTGAGTTTCTGTAGGTTCTCAATCTCCTTTTTTAGCCTGCTGATCTCTGTCTCCTGCAGGTTCATCTTTTCCATGGATTTAGCAAGGTCGACTGTCTTTTCCTGTGATGTCAATGGAGTTGTGGATGGGACTTCTGTCACCAATACTGTGCTCACTCCTACAATTGGAATAGAACTCAATGGAATGACTTCCATTGGCTTCAATTTCTCTTTCTCTTTTAATAGTTTCTCCACCTCAGCTTCCATTTCTTTAAGCTATGCATTCTGCTCCATGAGCAGCTTTAGCATTTCATCCTTCTCTTCTTCTTTCTCTACTAGCTCCTTCGCCTGTGAATCCTCTGTGGGCAGAAGCTTCAGTTGCTTCCTCAGGGATGCTATGTCATCATTCTTCTTCTTTATCATTTCCTCAGCTGCTTTCACGTTTGAAGGATCATAACCGATCTTGAGGACTAGCTCCTCCAAAGTCTTGATCCTCTTGTCCTTTGCAAAGGACGAAATCTTCTCTAGCTTCAACTGTGTTTGAACATTGTTCAGAGACACCTGTAGTATGGAAGTAGAAGTGGAAGCATGCGCCAGCGTGTAAAGGACCATTTCCCCTGTCTGCTTGTGCAGATCCATCTGATCAGTTGGATGCACATCCTTCGTCTAGAATTCGAAGGTGGCCCTTTTATAATCAGTGATCACCTTGGGGTCTGGTACCTGTGCCTAGAGGAAGGCCATGTGCATTCTTCCCTTCTCTATGTCAAATGATGACAATAGCCTATGTTGTGTAGTCGACGTCTACTTCCAGAATTGGGTGCAAGTACTGTTGGTCAGGGTCTGGTTCCTTTTCTTTATCATCTCATACTTCTCGAAGATGCTCAGTTTTGGTGCCACCTTGCCTAGCTAGGTGGTCAATGGAGGATTTGTAGATTTTTTCGTCACTACTGAGGTTATGGCCTTATGGAGGCTCGAGCCAAAGGGTGGCCTGTCAACCTTGGTCATTGTTGTAGACATGGCTTTTTTTTCTCCGATCGAACCAGGAGCTGCAACAGTCTTAGGCCTCTTAGTATGTAGCTGAAATTCCTCGGAAGATAACTCGGTGACTGGCAGTGATAAATCCTACCTCGGCCTCTTCTCTTTTTGGACCTGTGGTGTGGTCATTGGTGACACAGTGGTCAGGGGAACCTGCTGTTCCACTTCGACTAATGTGTTAGGCTCCCACACTGTCTGATTTGCAAATTTTTCCACCTTAGGCCTAGCTTCATGAACATATGGGATGTTCTTGTTCTTCACCCTCATCTCTGAGATGATCCCATAAGGATCATAGTGCCATGGGAAGCTCATGAAGAACTTCATTTCTCTCAGCATCCGGTCTGCTTCTTCCCTAGTGCCACGACTGTTGGAGATGAAGGAGCCAATCTGCCCCTTGATTCTAAACTGCTTCTTTTTCTTCAATGATACAAAATGGATATCATCTGAATTTATAATCTACCTTATATATTCTAGAGCAAAGATTATGACAGGAAAATATTTGGGCAGCTTATACGATGCCAACTCACACCCATATACTCTGATCTTTGTATAATTGTGATACAAGTACCAATCCCTGGTCTTTGTGTTGTCCGAGAGATGCAGAATTCTCTGGACTTCGTCATTTATGGCCTGCCACTTAGCATACTTACCACAGGGTGGTAGAACTGATCGATGAACCCCTTAAAACTGTACTCTGTGGAGTTGTTCTTGAGCAAGGAAATCCATGCTGTGACTGCCTGAGGTTTACCATCTTCATCCATCTTCTGCATGGAAAAGCGAAATTTATCCGCCTGGAAGAAAATGAACAAGTAGGCTAGTATCGATGAATATCTGAACATGCCTTCCGTGCAAAAATTCACGAACTGTTCGTGAATATTGTCTGCCAAGAATGTGCTGAAATCAAACTGGGTGGTGGGCTTTTCATCAGTGGAGAAAATGGATAGAAAACCCAGAATGGGCTCATCTACCCATTGATCAGAATAGTATCCCAACAGAGCGCAAAGGGATGAGATGACCTGGTTTCCATTAGTCGAGAATATGGAAGACGGATAAGGGGGATTTGTGGAGGGGAATTGAGTGGATGTGGGAAGGAAAAGCTCGAATATTTGAGCTCTTTGGGGAAAATTCATTTTCTGGTACAACTTTGTAAGGATTTCTAGGTTGAAGGGAGACGCAGAGTCGGCTCGGGGGATTTGCATCATCTGGTCTATGGACTCAGGCGTGATGAGGAAAAGGATCTCTCTGGACAAGGAGACGACGACTCTCTGTTCAGGAATATTGTGGGCTTGACACTTGAGAGCAAATTTGGGAAAATGGTGGAACTGAGGGAAGAGGTAGAGGGGTAAATTGGACTCCCAGAGTCCAATTTCATCACTCTGGTCTAGGAAAACTTCCCTGAGCCATGACTGGAGGTCCAAGAAATCAAATTCGCATTTTGTATATGTGATCAACTGGTCTTTTTCGACTAGTGGGATCCTATCCAGGTCGACAGGAGGCAGGAGAAACGGATTCTCCTCTCCTTCTACTTGTTTGGACTTTGGCGCCATTTCTGCAATAGTACCTGCAACAAACACAACGTTAGTGGGGGCGAATGACTGTGGATGAGGGCGACGGAAAGTAACATAGGAGTAAGTGGTGAATTTCTCTGGTGTGATGGGTGAATAATGAAAGTAAGGGGAATAACAGTAGTTTTATTTAAAATGGGGTCAGTTAGGCACGGGAGACAGGTCAACTAGATAACGGATAGGTTATCCAGTAATAAATGGCCAACGGATCACTTTGAGGGTGAGATGGCGGGTGACTGTGACTGAGGAATACGGATGGGTGACGTGGAAGCTATCGATTGGAGGTAAAAATCATAGTAAGGGGCTTGCCACGAACGAATGGGGGGGAAGGACTGACAGCAGTTATGGGACATGACTAACTCGGGAAAAGTGGAAGGTGACGTCCAGTGGTGACGATGGTAAGTCAGACAGCAGGCGGTGATGGAACTCAGGGCCATTAAAATGATGTCATGTACAAAGAGGGCCCACTGGAGGAAAGATACCATTCTGGACCCCCCCCCCCTCAGTTAAAAGTAGATCATCTGGGGGGGTCCGAAATCCATTTTGAGCCATTGATCTAAGCGCTTGTTTCCTGGCCGTAGATCTTAGCGCGCCTTTTATTACTCATTCCGGACCCCCCCCCTCCATTAAAGGCAGAACGGATGGGGGGGTCCAAAATCCAATATTGACCTTTGATTTGAGCGCTCGATCTTGAGCCGTCCAGATGAGCGCAAGTCTTATCTTTGATTTCGGACCCCCCTCCCCCCCCCGGGTTAAAAGCAGAACGGTCGGGGGGGGTCCAGAATGCTCTGTCCACTGTAGAACTGGGTGCCACGATCAGTACCTTTGATATGTGCAGGGAGTATAAGTGAGGGCACGAACAAACACATGCGCAGGGGAAAAACTTAGGATAAATGCTTTTTTATGGGTTTTTCCAAGGTTTTCCAAGTAGACACCACCAAGGGGTTAGGCAAACGATCTTTTTAAGCATCTAAAAACATGATGCCACACTTACATCAAACTGGTTCTTATTGAAATGAATCAACAAAGCAATCTAACCTAGTTCCTATGACAGTTAACCCAGATTAGACTGTTGGGTTAAGAATTTACTCTACCCTGGGGCTATCTGACCAGGATTAGACAGTCTGGCCAGATTTATTCACTAATCTAACCTAGACACTTTGGCTAAGATTAAAATGTTTACCCTAATTCATTCACTATCCTATCAACATCAAATTTAAAAAGAACTTGGCCATGCTTGAAAGGTATGGACCAAGTTACTATTATTGCATGGGGATTTTATTGAAATTCTTTTATGCCCTCTTTTTCTTTCC
>ML824769.1:54768-66472 GCA_009831015.1 Picea engelmannii | reverse complement strand
ATTTGTCAACAAAAACACTAAAAACAGATAATATCCCAGTCACCAGTTGATCCTATAACTTATAGGATGATAACAACATCCACCAAGAAATTTGCCAAAATACTCCAAGATTTATCCTTCCTCAACAAGTGCGCCTAAAATTTCATCCAATAAACACTAGATAGGGAGAAAATTTCAGTCCTCACAAGTGTGAGTGAAATATTATGAATAATACAAGGGTTTATAACCTTATTTATACAATACTAATGACCAGAATTAGGTCAAAAGGGCCAACATGGCATGTTAGACATAATATCCATTTTTTGCCTTAAATTTAACAATTAAACTCTAAATCAAGCTACAAAGAAGACTCCATGCCCTTTTAGAGTGATGTTAGACCCTTTTAGGGAAACTTTGGCCTCCTGGAGAAAAACGTTAGGCCTCTTTGGGCCTCAGGATCCTGCCACATGTGCCACTTGGCACACAACTGCCTCCAAAGTATCCAAAATGTTGGGTGACATCATGGGTGTCCTAGGTAACGTCATGGGCCTTCCAAGACCTACATCAAAGTGAAAAGGGAAAGACCCCCTTAGGGTCAGGCCTGCCATGTAGTCCCTAGTGGAACCTCCTCCTCTCTCTCTAGTGCAAACCCCTGATTTGTCTTTGCCCCTAGCTGGGGTCACAACATCCATCTAGTGGGATTTTATCCCTATGGAGGTCTAAACTAATCATCTCCCCATATGTACATGTCCATCGGGTGTGGACTTGCAACATAAAAAAATACGCCCTCCATGGGCTCATAAGTCACAAGGATCATAGCAATTTCAAACACGTCTAATCATCAAGTTATTTAAACATGTGCATGAAACCCCCTTTACCCGGACAAGTGCTCAAAGACATTATGCTATTCTACATGCCAAGTTTGGAGGGAACGTCCGAATGTCCTATTGGGATAATTCTCATTAGATGTGGGATGTTTCTGGGTGAAGTCAAATCCAGGCCATGTGAGCGGATGAGGTGGTAGGGGATGTCTGGGTAATGGGTGTAGTGATAGCAAGCAAATGTATGGCTTACCTATGGGTGCCACTGAAGAGGGTGAGTTGCACCTTGTCATGGATGAAAATGTTTCCAAGCCCATTCATGCCTTTTATCTTTTATTCTTATTGCTTTTTCTTTCAAGAGACTAGTTGAGGGACACTACCCTAGCGTGGTGACCAGTGGTGGAAATCTTACCCACAAGCATTTCATGGAAATGAGAAGGATGGCTCATGATGAGACCCCCTTTCTCTTGGCTATGCCACCAAGACACACTACACTGGCACGGTGACCATCTGAATGATAGCTTCATACCACTACATGCCCATTCACCTAATCGGTTGGCTCATGATGAGACCCCCTATCCTCCAATTAGGTCTTGATTTATTATTTTTAAGGGTCCCTCTGTTTCTTGCTGAGAATCCTTTTATTTCTTTCTCAGGGATCCCTGGGTGAAGCATCTCAAAGTTTCATTCTTTTGGATTTTATCTTTTTCTAGCTACTTTTACCCTCTGGGCCTTTAGCCCCTTCTTCCCACAAGGTAAGGTACAACCCTTTGATATTTGGCCAACACAATGCCCAGACCAGTGTATGGGTTGGATGAGTGGGAAAAATATGGAAAGTAAGTATGGTGGGAAAGGACAATGACCTTTCATGAATCCCCCCAGTGGAAATTAAAACCCTATGGGTACCATCTTACTAGGGCAACCTATCATTCCCCCTAGGTGTGGTCAAGTGGAAAGGAATAAGGTCCAACCACACGTTAGAAGAAAAAATAATTAAATGCAAATATTCAAATGTTTTGAGAATTAGAGTGACACATACCATGATAACTAGACTCATTACCTCATGGAGAAAGACCCATTTATGTTGCAGGACTAGGTTGATGTGATGGATGTTGTTGTTGCAGACAAAGTGGAAGCGTTGAAGAAGAAAAGGATGGGCCCTCCAGGGCCATGCTCAAGTCGATCTAGCTCTTGGTACTCCATGTCTAGGACCTATGGGCCTCAAGACATAATATCCTTAGTTATCCCTAGGCTAGCGGATAACAGGACTTGGCCAAACATTCTTGTGGGAGCTTACGAAACTCCATTATGCTGCTCGGTTTGGATTTTATGCCCCTGGACCAAATTGGCCACGTGTCCTTGAATGGCTTGAGGAGGCGAGTTGCAACTATCGATAAAACTCAAATCGGGACTTGGATGCACAAATCATTAGTTGCATTAGATCCAGAACACTGGATTTCATCTTTTGGGGCTCCTACGCTATCACTCTGTCGATCAAAAAACCATTTGTTGGAGTATCTCCAACACTAGGGTTTTGGTCAATGAGGCATAGTGGAATTTCTGAAGAGGAGCTCGATTTTCAAGAACAGTGTGTCGAGTATTTTTGGGTAGTCTATTTGCATGGAACTTGTCCAAACAGTCTTGTGGGAGCTTATAGAACTCTGTTATTCTTCTTGGTTTGGATTTTATGCCCCCATACCAAATTGGTCACATGTCCTTTAATAGATTGAGGAGGTGAGTGGAAAATATCGATAAAAGTGGCATGAATTTAGGTGGCTAAAGAATTAGAGTGGTTTAAGGTTGATAAACAGACTTGTGGGAGCTTACGAAAGTTCATTATGCTACTTAGTTTGGATTTTATGCCCCCAAACCAAATTGGCCACATATCCCTGATTGGCTTGAGGAGGTAAGTTTCAACTCTTGATAAAACTCAAATCGAGACTCAGATGCACAAACCGTTAGTTGCATTGGATTCAGAGCATCGGGTTTCATCTAGTGGGGCCCTTACGCTATCATTCCTTTGAATGAAAAACCATTTTTTGGAGTATCTCCAACATTAGGGTTTTGTTCAATGAGGCATAGTGCAATTTCCTAAGATGAGGTTGATTTTCAAGAACACAACACTATGTCAGGCATTTTTGGATTTTATGCCCCCAAACCAAATTGGCCACATGTCCTTGAATGGATTGAGGAGGCAATTTGAAACTATCGATAAAACTCAAACCATGATTCAGATGCACGAACCGTCAGTTGCATTGGATTCAAAGCACCTGGTTTCAACTATTGGGGCTCCTACGTTATCATCTCGTCAATAGGAAAACAATATTTTTGAGTAACTCCAACACTAGTGTTTTGGTCAATGAAGCATAGTGCAATTTCTGAAGAGGAGGTCGATTTTCAAGAACAATTTGTCAAGTCTTTTTGGCTAGTGTAGTCACATGTAAATTGGACAAACATACTTGCAGGAGCTTACAAAAGTTCGTTATGCTACTCGATTTGGATTTTATACCCTCGGACCAAATTAACCACATGTCCCTAAATGGCTTGAGGAGGCTAGTTGCAACTTGTGATAAAATGCAAACTGGGACTCATATGCATGAATAGTTAGTTGCATTGGATTCAAAGCACCAGGTTTCAGCTAGTGGGGCCCCTACACTATCATTTCGTCAACCATAAAACCATTTGTTGGAGTATCTCCAGCACTAGGGTTTTGGTCAATGAGGCATAGTGCAATTTCTGAAGATGAGGTCGATTTTCAAGAACACTTTGTTGGCCATTTTTTGTTAGTGTAGTCGCATGGGCCTTGGCCAAACCGACTTGCGGGAACTTATGAAAATCTATTATGCTGCTCAGTTTGGATTTTATGCCCTCGGACCAAATTGGTCACATGTCCTTTAATGGCTTGAGGAGGCGAGTTGAAACTATCGATAAAACTCAAATCAGGAATTGGATGCGTGAATCGTCAGTTGAATTAGATTCAGAGAACTGGGTTTTAGCTATTGGGGCTCCTATGCTATCATTCCATCCACAAGAAAACCATTTGTTGGAGTATCTCCAACACTAGGGTTTTGGTCAATGAGGCATAGTGCAATTTCTGAAGAGGAGGTTGATTTTCAAGAACATTGTGTCGAGTTATTTTGGCTAGTGTATTCTCATGGGCCTTGGCCAAATAGACTTGTCGGATCTTATAGAACTCTGTTATGATGCTCAGTTTGGATTTTATGCCCCCGGACCATATTGGCCACATTTCCTTGAGTGGATTGAGGAGGTGAGTGGAAAATATCGATAAAACTGGCATGAATTTAGGTGGATAAAGAAGTAGAGTGATTTAAGGTTGATAAACAGACTTGCGAGAGCTTACGGAAGTTCATTATACTACTCAATTTGGATTTTATGCCCCCGAACCAAATTGGCCACATATCCCTAAATGGCCTTAGGAGGCGAGTTTCGATTCATGATAAAAATCAAACCGAGACTCAGATGAACAAACTATCAGTTGAATTGGGTTCAAAGAATTGCATTTCAACTAGTGGGGCCCCTACGCTATGATTCTATTGACCGAAAAAACATTTGTTGGAGTATCTCCGACATTAGGGTTTTTGTCAATGAGGCATAGTGTGATTTCCTAAGATGAGGTCAATTTTCAAGAATACTATGTCGGGAATTTTTGGCTAGTGTAGTTGCATGGACCTTGTCCAAATAGACTTGAGGGAGCTTACGAAACTATGTTATGATGCTCGATTTGGATTTAATGCCCCCGGACCAAATTAGCCACATGTCCTTGAATTGCTTGAGGAGGTGAGTTGTAACTATCAATAAAACTCAAACCGAGACTCAGGTGCATGAACCGTCAGTTGCATTGGATCCAGAGCTCCTGGTTTCAACTATTGGGGCTCCTACACTATCATTCTGTTGATACGAAAACAATTTTTTGGAGTATCTCCAACACTAGGGTTTTGGTTAATGAGGCATAGTGAAATTTCTAAAGAGGAGGTCGATTTTCAAGAACATTGTGTCAGGTATTTTTGGCTAGTGTAGTCATGTGGGCCTTGGCCAAACAGACTTGCGTGATATTACGAAATTATGTTATGCTACTCAATTTGTATTTTATGCCCCCGGACCAAATTGACCATATTTCCCTAAATGGCTTGAGGAGGTGAGTTGCAACTCATGATAAAACTCAAATTGGGACTCATATGCATGAAAGGTCAATTGAATTGGATTAAGAGGATCAGGTTTCAGCTAGTGGGGGCCATACGCTATCATTTCATCGACTGAAAAACTATTTGTTGGAGTATCTCCGACACTAGGGTTTTGGTCAATGAGGCATAATGCAATTTCTAAAGATGAGGTTGATTTTCAAGAACACTCTGTCAGGCATTTGTTTCTAGTGTAGTTGCATGGGCCTTGGCCAAATAGACTTGTGAGAGCTTACAAAACTCTGTTATGTTGCTCGGTTTGGATTTTATGCCCCCGGAGCAAATTGGCCACATGTCTTTGAATGGCTTCAAGAGGCAAGTTGCAACTATCAATAAAAATCAAACCATGACTAAGATGCATAAACAGTCAATTGAATTGGATCCGAAGCACCAGGTTTCCATTAGTGGGCCCCCCTACACTATCATTTCGTCAACCAAAAAGCCATTTCTTGGAGTATCTCTGACACTAGGGTTTTGTTCATTGATGCATAGTGCAATTTCTGAACAGGAGGTCGATTTTCAAGAACACTTAGTTGGGCATATTTTTCTAGTGTATTTTCATGGGCCTTGGCCAAACAAACTTGTGGGAGCTTATAGAACTTTGTTATGTTGCTCGGTTTGGATTTTATGCCCCCTGACCAAATTGTCCACACGTCCTTGAATGGATTGAGGAGGCGAGTGGAAAATATCGATAAAACTGGCATGAATTTAGGTGGCTAAATAAGTAGAGTGGTTTAAGGTTTCTAAACATACTTGTGGGAGCTTATGGAAGTTTGTTATGGTACTCAGTTTGGATTTGATGCATCCGGACCAAATTGGACACACATCCCTGAATGGCTTGAGGAGGCGAGTTGCAACTCACGATAAAAAGAAACTGGGACTCGGATGAAAAAATCATCAGTTGCATTAGATTTGGAGCATTAGGTTTCAGCTAGTAGGGATGTTACGCTATCATTCTCTTGACTGAAAAACCATTTGTTAGAGCATCTCCGACATTAGGGTTTTGTTCAATGAGGCATAGTGCAATTTCTGAAGATGAGGTTGATTTTCAAGAACACTATGTCAGGCACTTTTGGCTAGTGTAGCTGCATGGACCTTGTCCAAATAGACTTGTGGGAGCTTACCGAACTATTTTATGCTGCTCGGTTTGGATTTTATACCCCCAGACCAAATTGGCCACATGTCCTTGAATGGCTTGAGGAAGCAAGTTGCAACTATCGACAAAACTCAAACTGAGACTTGGTTGCATGAACTGTCAGTTGCATTGGATCTGGAGCACCTAGTTTCAACTATTGGTGCTCCTAGGCTATCATTCCATCGACCAGAAAATAAATTCTTGGAGTATCTCCAACACTAGGGTTTTGGTCAATGAGGCATAGTGCAATTTCTGAAGAGGGGGTTGATTTTCAAGAACACTATGTCGGGTCTTTTTGGCTAGTGCAGTCATGTCAGCCTTGGCCAAACAGACTTGCGGGAGCTTGCGAAAATCTGTTATGCTACTTGGTTTGGATTTTATGGCCACAAACCAAATTGGCCACATGTCCCTAAATGGCTTGAGGAGGCGAGTTACAACTCACGATAAAACTCAAACCGAGACTCAGATGCGCGAACCATCATTTTCATTGGATTAAGAGCACTTGGTTTCAGCTAGTGGGGCCCCTACACTATCATTCTGTCGACTAAAAAACCATTTTTTAGAGTATCTTCGGTACTAGGGTTTTGATCAATGAGTCATAGCACAATTTTTTAAGATGAGGTTGATTTTCAAGAACACTATGTCATGTTAAAAATAATTAAAAAGTACCTTGGCAAGTGTTTCTCATCACCTGTGCACCTAAGGGGTGATAAAGTGCCTAATGTGGACCCTAGTCATTTAATTTGTGAGAGACAAATTAAAAGTTGACTTTTTGAGACTTAGGGAAAGTGGGTGGATAAAGTGATTTTATTTCCACCATTGACCTCATCTCATCTCCATTGCTAGATGAGGAGACTCTTCACCTTCCCCCATGAGGTCGACTAGGGTAGGAGGTCTCACCCATTCTTGGGTAGTTGAATCATTTTTTTGAGAGAGAAAGAGGAGGAGGTTGATCTTGAGAAAGAGAGGAGGCATTTGCAAAGCTAGAGAACGCACTTCAAGGCTGAGAGATAGCATGTACTTCAAGGTAGAAGATAGCATTTAATACAGTACGTATTTATTAAGGTTGTATAGCCATTAATGTGCATACAAATCGAGGAGAAAAGAAACAAAAATTCTGAGAAGTTTGGCACTCATTCCAAGGTAGCTAAAGAGCATTTATTTGCATAGAAATCGAGGGTACTGTTGGGAAAGTTTTTCTATTGAGAAAAAATTGTACAGTCCATATGGACTTGGCATAGTTTTTGAGGGCCGTACAATCCATATTTTTGGGCACATTTTTCGAGGAGGTTGGCACAAGTTTTGAGGTACCATTCTGCTGGCTATTTCATACAATCATAACAGAAATTTTTTCACAAATTTCAAGACAGTCCATACAACATTTATTGTTGGTACACCCATACAATTGTACGGATTTATGGGACAGAAATCGAGGAGCATCTTCAAGACTGCTCAGAAGGAGTCTTTGTTGAAGAAAAAGTCTGAGATAAGTTTGTGTATTTTTCTGAAGATGAATATGTTGTAAAAGAATTTCTCTGAAGCTCACAAATAATAAAAATCCCTCCCTCACTGTTTTCCCCTTGTGGGTTTTACCAGGGTTGTTGTTAGACCAAAAATCATTGTGTTATAAGTTTCTAAGTTATGTGTTGCTGATATGTTTTTATTTTTGCATTAAAAGATGTTCAGAATCCTCATGTTTCAGTTCTTAAAATTTTATTTTATGTTGAATTTAATTGGCTATCATAAAACATGGGTTTGGGCATTAAACATTGGCTGAAAAATCAGCAAGACTTGAAACTAGGTGGGGTATGAAATTTTACATGGTATCAGAGTTGAGTTAAAGAGAAGAAGAGATATATCAACAAGTTAGAAAAGTGGGATAGCAGTCACTTCACCAAAAAAAATTTTGAATTTTTCATTTTCAGCAGAAAAGGGTCAATGGATATAGGTTTGAGGGTTGAGGACAGACTTGATGGGGCAGCAAAAATTGGTTCTTGGAAAGAGAGGATGATATTGTTGTTGCAAGAAAATGAGTTGTGTGATATTATTGAGAACTCCACAACACATCTTGTGATTGTACCTACTGATGCTACTCTCCTTGCAACATACACTAAGAAGAGTATCAAGGCTAAGAGGATTATTCTTGATGCCATCAAGGACCATTTGATTCCTCAGTTGATGGGGAAGACAAATGCCTATGAGATGTGGGAGTCTTTGACTAAGTTGTACCAGAGTACAAATGAAAATCAGAAGATGGTTTTAAGAGAAAACTGAAGAGCATTAAAATGACCAAGGCTGAAAATGTGGTCACATATCTTACCAGGTTGACATAGGTGAGAAATGAGCTTGAGCTATGGGGGAGACCATTGTTGACAGTGAGCTTGTGAGGACAGCATTGAATGGAGTTTCCAACCAATGGGTTGTTTTTGTTGAGGGCATTGTGGCTAGGGAGAAGCTTCCCAATTGGGAACGTCTTTGGGATGACTTTGTTTAGGAGGAGACTTGAAGAGGTTATGTGCATGGAAGTTCATCTACAGTTCATGATGAGGATAATGTGGCTCTTGCTTCCAACATCAAGAAGAAATTAAGAAAGGGTCCTAAGGGAGGAAACAAACAAAAGGGTGAAGGGAAGAAGTACATGAGCAAAGTCAAGTGCTTTGCATGCCATAAGTTTGGGAACTATGCAGGTCAGTGTTCGAATAAGAAGAAGAAGCAGACAACAGCTTTAGCAGTGGTGGAGGAGTTCTCCACCAAGTTTGATAAGGACTTTTCCTTAGTTGTGTGTCTTTCCACGAGGATCACTCATTCCAATATGTGGTATATTGACAGTGGGGCCTCCCACCATATGACATGGGTTCGTGAGCACTTGACAGATCTTACTTGGATTGGTGATGTTGAGGTAGTGCTTGGAAATGACAAGGTGATCAAGGTAGTTGGTAGTGGGACTATATCATTTCAAAGGGAGTCTTTGCCTCCCATGAGGTCCTATATGTTTTGGGCTTGAAGAAGAACTTAGTGTCAGTTTCTGCTATTGAGGAGAGGAGATGTGAGGTGTTGTTCCATGAGGGACAGGTGCTCCTTTTCCCCAAGGGGTCCAGTATCACTTCAGCCAAAGTGATTGGGAATTGACATGAGAAGATATATAAGCTCGTGTTACAGCTAGTGAGAGCATTATTTCATTCTACCAGTAGTAGTGACCTATGTGAGCTATGGTACAGGAGGATGGCACATTTGCACCATGGGGATTTGAGGGTACTAAGGGAGATTGTGACTGGAGTTCCATATGCCAGGAGTTGTGCAAGGAGTGTGCTTTGGGAAAGTACACCAAGACTTCTTTTCCTAGCAGTGACAGTAGAGTAGTAGGTATCCTTGATCTTATTCATTCATATGTATGTGTCTCGATGTCTTCGACATCGTTGACTTGTTGTTTATACTATGTTATATTCATTGATGACTTCTCACGGAAGTCTTGGATTTTATTCATGAATACCAAAGGACAGGTCTTCAATCAGTTCCAAGAGTTCAAAGCTCTTGTGGAGAACAAGACTGGGAAGAAAATAAGATTTATGAGGACAAACAATGGGGGTGAGTATACCTCCAAGGATTTCATGGAATTTTGTGCAGGAGAGGGAATCAAGAGAGAGTTGATTGTTCCTTACAACCCACAGCAGAATGGGGTTGTTGAGAGGAAGAAAAGGGTCATAGTTGGGGCTGTGAGAGCCATGCTACATGATCAGGGGTTGCCACTATTTATTTGGGCTGAGGCATGCTACACTATATTTTATCTACAGAACATGAGTCCACACAAGACAGTGGGGAGTATGACTCAGGAGGAGGTTTTCTTTGGGAAGAAGCCTAAGGTGGGGCACTTTTGGATTTTTGGGTGCATCACATATTCACATGTACCTTCTCAGAAGAGGACAAATATAGAACCCACGGAAGAGAGAGGGATCTTTGTTGGGTATAGAGAGACTTCAAAGCCTTTCTGTATATACATTTCTTCTTTGAGGAAGACAATTTTGAGGAGGGATGTGAGATTTGAGGACGAAGGAGACTTTAGGAAGTCACGAGGGATAGAGAAGGGTGAGAAGTTATCACCTTATATTCAGGTGAGTCTGCAACAGACTTTAGTGACATAGAGTTTGGGGCCACCAGTTTCGGTGACAACTGGTCCACAGGTGACAGGGCCACAGATGTCAAGATCATAGGTTACTGGTCCAGGAGTTTCACGATTGAGTACTCGAGAGTCTAATTTAGGATCACAGTCTTCAAGAGATGGGGTTGAGCATGGAGAGTCCCCTCCACAAGACACTACTTCAGAGAGGAGGAAGCCCAAGTGGCTTCAGGATACTTTGAGGGAGGTACAAGATTCAGTGGGGAATCCTAGGTAGGCTGTGAGGGAGAGTAAACCTCTCGAGAGGTTTTGCAGCTACATCGCAATGGTGAGAAGTATTTGGGATTCTAAGCCTTCCACTTTTGAGGAGGCTACTAGTAGACAGGTTTGGAGATATTTCATGATGGAAGAGTACAATTCCATCATGAAGAATGTGTTAGAATATAATGGATGTGTTCGTTTTACCATTGACAATATCTCTATTTTCACCCAACCATAGGCCGAAGCCACCCTCTGAGCACCTTAACCTTGACAGAGAATCACTCTGGAAGCAAACCCTAGGCTAGATAGCCAAACAAAGGGTAGCGCACCTTTCCCCAAGGATAGCGCACCAACAAGAGATTATTAGATAGTCCAAACCCTAACCAAGAGATAGTCCAAGAGAAACTGCTAGTTGTAGCATCTGCAATGATAGCTCTCCTCCAAACCTACGTAGAAACTAGGCAACTGCAGTGCGCACAAGTGTTGCTCTACAATTCTAAGACTCCTTGCCATAATGAGAACTAACCTCCTGTATTTATACTAATTCTGGCTAACTTCCTAGGTTGACTTCTCATTCTGGGTATCTCTCTGTTGAGTATATATTATTATTTCTGGCCAAATTTTTCTCTTGGAGGCTAATAACCTAATATAAATTATCTTCTTGAGCCGACAAGTCTTCTAGGGTTATTAGCCAAATCATTAGGGTTTCTTCTTTCTTACCAGAGTATTCTTTCCTCCTCGGGTTTACACATGGAGGTAAATACCTCCCACAACTACCATAATATCAACACTCCCTCCTAGCTAGGGAGGTATTGCAGGTAATGGTCTTGAGCACAAAAACATACCATTCACCTGGTAGCATCAACATAGTTGTATAGACTAAATCATGAGCACCATCAATATCATCAGTGTTATCATCTGTATCATATCTTGAAACCATACTCTATCTAAGTAATCAGACATGATGCTCACTCCACAAAGTGATACAAGAGCCATTCTTGTAATCTAGATGAGTAAATGATCTGAACCATTTTCCGTCTGGGAAATATTTGTCCTTTGATTATCCATATAACTGATAATCATTTCCAATACTGTTGATAGTCTTCAAGGCAATCGAAACAAAATAGAACACAACTGTGTCTATCCATAGTAGTACATAACTACAATCCAGTGGTACACTACCACACCAAGTAAC
>ML824768.1:28900-55237 GCA_009831015.1 Picea engelmannii | reverse complement strand
CATGTTATTAGATTTATCATTGAGAAGATGTAGAAGAAATGTGTAAATAAAAATCAATGAAATAATGCTAAAACAAAGTTGTTAATGTGCAAGTGTTTAAAAAAATTGTTAATTGCTTAGCATCCTGTGGATGGGTGCTACAGTTTGGGGACATTGGAGAATGGGTTGTGGACAATGGCTCATCTCCCCATATGAAGGGAATGAGGTCGATGCTCCTTAGTGTTTCAGAGACAGACTCAGACTGTCATGTGGGTTGTGAGACTAGTACCATGAATGTAGTGAAGGGGGTTAGATGTGTGAGATTCCAACTAGAGTCAGGAGGATCTCTGGAGGTCGCAGAGGTGTTGTTTGTTCCTAGAGATTAAGGTAATATTGCTCTTAGTATCAACTTTGGAGGATGAGGGATATGGATTTGTGTTCCAACATGGGCATGTGCTCATATATCTAGAGAAAGCTTACCCTAGACACAACAACAATGCTTGGTGTCAGGCAAGGGAGGTTATACGGGTTGGTAGGATAGCATATGTGTGAGTCTAAGGGGATATTGGATTCAGAATCAGTGTTAGTGATAGGTGATTGTGAGGCTACTTCCAGTATTGTTAGGAGTCTCAACTAGTATGAGATGACACAATTGGATGCTCAGGAGTGTGAGGAGACTCCTAAGGGCATGGTGAGAAGGAACAAATCTTCAACACAAGATCTAGTGCAGGTGGCGGGGAAGCTTTCTGGTTCAGAGGGAGCAACTACAATAACAGATGGAGTGATAGGGTTGGAGACATATCTGGATGGAGGTTCTAGAAATACCTTCCTCGCTAAGAGGGAGTGTTAGTTTTTGGGGTAGCTTGGACAGGTACTTCTGCATTAGCAGTGCCTAACATGTAGAGGTGTTCGAGCGTCACTCTCTAGATATTTAACTTTATAATTGCATTTATAAAGTTAAAGTGGCTTTTATTTAATGACTAAAGTGATTTTTTTTATAAAGTTGAGTGACTTGAGTGATTTAAGTCATCTCAACAAGAGATTAAGTCACAACCGTCTATCTTAGGAAAGCAAGATCTATTCTTTACCGTTGATATTTTAGGGTTAGAGATTGTTGGATCATGTTGTCATTGATGCCAGAGGATTGATGTCAAAGGATTGATGTCTTGATGTAGTGATTGATGGATCATTTATTGTCCTTGATGTCAATGGATTGATGTCAAGTGGAGTCATAGTTGTATGATGTCATGCATAGATGAAGATGGATCAATGAGTTATATGATGTATAGTTGGATTGATGTAAAGATGACTCATTATTGTCTTGTCATGGTTGATAGGAAAAACAAATGGATGAACTCCAAAGTGGTCCCCTTATGGTGAAAGCCCTCACGCAAAGACGCTTTGCAGTTGAGTTATCCTAGAAGTATGGTTAGATAACCCATGCTTAATTATGGAATAATGAGATGAAGATCAATGAATTTGTTAGTGAAACTATCCTAGATGGATAGTTCTTGTCATGCCATTTCCGGTGGTATTTGGAACGTCACATAACTCCTCACAGTTTGAGAGCTATGGCCTTATGAAGTTGAAAGACCCCCATATGATGGCTAGAAGCCCCAAAGGGTCAAAGAAGTCAAATTGCCTACAAAGAAGAAATTATTTAAATAATAAAATGAAGTGATAAAGTCAAAGAGGATTATTTAAATAATAAAGTAAACGGAGAACTTTCTAATTATGGAAAGTGGTTATAAGAGGGTTAACCTAAAAATGAGGAAAGATGGTTAAGTGGTCAAGTGGCTATTGGATATATGGACAAGTGGCAGTTGGACAAAGTTGGACACAAGTGACTATGTGGATAGAGTGGCCTAGAAGATGCTTCTAAGGAAGCAACTTAGAGAGTATAAATATGAGGCAAGGGTCTACTGTGAGAGATATATCTTGAGCATATATTGAAGATCTATTCTGAGAGAGAGATAGACTGGAGGATCTCATGGATGCATCAAAGTTTCCGTAAGTCTGAGATCTTGATGGAGAAAGTTTCGAAGTTCAAAAACCCTAGTTTCTGAAGGAGCACGCAGACTGCAGTGGGCTTGAGCACGTACACACACGGGTTGTAGTAAGCCAGAACACATACACACGCGGGTTGAAGGAAGTCAGAGTGCGTACAATTGATGGAAGTCATGCAAACTTGAGTGTGAGCTAGTGTCAGACTCTTGAAGGATGAAGAAAGTTCTATATCTGCATTCTATGGGCTCAGATCTGCCATGGAAACTCTGGTATGGTTACATAGTTGTCTTGATGGATACTCTTGCTAATTGTATGGTGAATGCTTAAGGCATTCTTGGTATGGCTATTGTGATATGGTTATGTTTGTTGATTGATAGAGTGAGAAACACTCTTATGATTTAGTACTGATATGATTTCCATAGTATACTGGTTGCTTATGCATGATTAAGTAGCATTCATATTGTATGGTTGAGAAGCATGAGTTGGAGAGAATTGATGTGTTGTGATTGGTTATGGTTTAGATTGGACAATGAAAGATAGAAGTGAATGTGACTGAAGGCTGCAGAGGATCTTAGTTTTTCATGGAGAGAAAACCCTAATTGTTCAGAAGGAATACATAGGCTGTAGTACAGATGGGCCGCGTACATGCATGAGTTGTTCTACTGGTAGGGAATGTACATACGCGTGCTTCACTACTAACAGGTAGCGCACATGTTGACAGATTGGTATCTGTTGAGGATTGATTCCTCTTCTCAGTTGGTGCTGAGTTGTGTAAGTTGAGTCTTGCATTGTAGAGTTGGTGCTCTTATGGAGTTGTAACTCTATTCAGTTGTTGATGATAACCCAAGGATTGTAGTCCATAATAAAAATAAAATTGTACATACATATTGTGTTCTTTGTGTTTCTTCTGGTGATGAATTATTGATGATATATGTTGTTGGTATATGTTGTTGATATATGGTCACATCTAACTGGTTATAAATTATAGTAATAAGTGATGATTAAATGGTGATTGCTAACTAAGGAATTTTGTGAAGGGAAAAGTTTCAAAAATATTCCTACTATGATTCACCCCCCCTCTTAATGTGGTCGGTATGTCCAACAAAGATTTGGCCATTAAGAGATTATAAAAGCGGATCTAAGGAGAGTGAGAAACATACATTGAGTGAAGATAAGTTTTGGAGATATGAAAGAGAAGAGAGGAAAGAGATATCGCAACAAGAGAAGGGAGGGAGAAATTCCAAGAGAAGGAAGGAGCATGCATCTCAAGGAAAAAGTATTGCATAAATATCGAGGAAGAGGGTTGTACAAAAAAGGAGAGTGCAATCATATTGTTTGAGGTCTTACGATCATATTTGCAATAGGGTCATACAATGAAGGTTGCATATGTGAGCTAGGCATAGTTTTCAAGATAGGCCGTGACATTAATTGCTGATTGTGGAGGTTGTACAGGACTGTGCTGGAAATGATTTCCTAGGCTGCAACAAGTATTTCTTGGGTTTGGCACGATTTTTGATTGAGGTGCATTAATTATTGATTTGTATTATTGTACTTTCCAGAAGTTTTCTCCATGAGCATACTAAAATTTCTCTAAGTTGTTTGGTTTTCCCTTCAGGGCTTTTCCAGGGGCATTGCCTAGAAATATCTGTGTTCAAATGTGTGTTGTTTATGATTCCGCTGTGCATTTTCATTGATTAAATCCAATGTATTTCCATTCATAAGTTTTCAAATTTGAAACGTTTTATTTTCCATGCAAATAATCTATGTGAAGTAAATTTATTGGAAGTGGAAATCATTTCTGGGTTTAGTAAAAATCAACCAGAGGGTTGTGTGAAGTCATGCTCCCCTAGACATGTGATGACGACTGCTAGTTTCCTGTTGAGGAAGCTTGGTCAAGATGTATGACACTTCCTCTTATGGGTTCTATATGGATTTAGGTCAATATAGTTGACACTCCAGCTTAGTTCAACAAAGGAATGAATAGGATGGAAGATGGAAGTAGGTTAGGAAGGAAGGATGCTTCGATGTTAGTTGAGAACACTGATTGGGGATTAGATGGCCACTAATGTTTACTCACTCGGTTCCTACCATGTCTAAAACCCTCTTTAGATTCCCTTTTGATATTTTAAGTGTGATAATGAGTTATTGTAACTTTGTCCATTAAGATTATTAAATGATGCATTTACTTGATCTGTTATCCTGCATGCCTTGATGTGATCATATAGACACTATGCATTAGAGGCAGTAGTTGTTTACCTTTAGTACATGCGTAAGCTATGTGTCTGCTAGCTACACACATATACTTTTCACATGTACACTAGTACAATTAATTAATGTATTGATTATTAAACTAAATTATTAATTATTTAATTGAATGGTTTAATGACTATGCAAATTATATTGCATACTAAAATATCTAGTGGCATTTATTTAATTGAATGGTTTGATGACTATGTAAATTATATTGCATACTAAAATATCTAGTAGCATTAAATACTTTCTTTGACTTGATTAATGGTTGGTATGATGAATTAAATGAGTATGGTTGGTTGTCATGTACATTTTGGGGAAAATGTCAAGTAACATTTATAAGATAACACAAGAAAAAAAACTTTGCATTTTATTTATTGTTATTTTATGTAAGTCATATATTTATTTTGATTTATTTTAAATTTTCCCAAAAATCAGGTCGATGGCTAATAATGAGGCTGGTTGAGGATACTTGGGAAAGAGGGTATGAACACTTGATAAATAGGAAGATGAAGTTATGATGAAGGGGGGAGAAGGTTGAGAGGTTGGATAATTATTGGACTATATATTTGTTGTGATGGTTTTCTTAGAGCATACGTGCTTTGTTATTCTTGGAATCACGGGTATGGAGGGCTAAGAAACCGAAGGTTTCTTGGAGCTAGGAAGCCATTTAGGCTCCTAGTTGGATGGAAGGATAATTTCATTGTTTTACTTTGAGCAAGTGAGAAAATAATGATTGGAATCATCTTCCTACTACTAGAAAGTCTGCATTGTGACTAATCAGTTTCAACAGACCAAGGAGGATGTATTTTGTTAGTATGTAGTTGTTATGTTTATGAAATTTTTACATAAAAAGAAAAATTTTAGTTTACATCAAATATCTTAATGCATATATGTATAAATTGTTACTTATTAATTCATAGTCTCTTATGGAGAGGCATTACATTTGGTATCATAGCTATGGTTCTAACTCTTAGAGCTTATGGGCTTTTGATCTAGGAGGATCTTCATAGTCGACACATTTTCAGTTGGCTTCAAATATTGCTAACATTGTCTAGTCAACAAAGAGCTAACACTGAGCTTTCCGATGCATTTAGAATGAAGTCAATTGGACTTCACATGCTAGAGATATGTCTTGTTGATATTTAAGGGAAAAATGGCATTTGCAAAATGCTTAATACAAGAGATAGGGTTTTCATAATTATGTATTTTTCATTATTTAAAAGGGATTATTTGGTGCAAAGCCACATTGGCTTTCGATCCTTAGTTTCAAGGAGAGTCCTAAGGAGAGTTGAGATCTTCATGGATGGTTGAGAGATATTCTCAAACCAATCCCTTGAGATATGCCAAGATCCTAATTTAGGGGATCTTGAGAGATATTATCTCAATGAAAATCTTGATGTGGTTTAGATGGAGATGTTATATAAACCCTTCTTGGGGGTCAAGAAGAGGGAGGAGAAAGGAAAGAGCTTGTGGAAAKCTTATTGAGAGCTTATTGATTCAGAGGATGTCTTTGTAAAGGAGAAACAGGTTGTAGACTTGTTTATGTAGCCCTTTTGAAGCAACATCAATAAAGCAGGTTCATGGGATTTKTGAACCCAGAGATGTATCCAGGGGGTTTGGTGAACTCCGCTATCACATCGTTGTCTATGTTGTATKTGTGTGTATGGATGCATTATTCATTGGTTAAGTAGAGTTTTATTTGCATAAACATGCACACTAATTTTGATAATTTGATGCTTTCATGTTAATGTATTCATTAATGAGGCATTTTTAATTAATCCTATTTCCCTTATTCACATGCAATTGTGTCAGTAAAAGATCTTATTTTGAAGATTTGGATGTAGGAATATTCTCACCAAGTTTTCAGATCAAGTGGTATCAGAGATGATCTAACCAGTTTTACAGATTGTGAATATCACCATGGTCAAAGGAATGAAGCAAGTGTGGCTCAACGAGTTGGAAGACATAAATCACAACATTCAAGCTGAAAATGCAGAGTTGAGGAGACTTTTGTGGGTTGCAGAAGAAGAGAAGAAAGATCTTCAAGAGAGGTCTCAACTTCATGGAGAAGTCCTCAACGGAATTATTGAAGAATTGCAACTTGAATTGCAAACCAAGGATGATCTCTTGGATAAGTTGCAGCATGGTGAATGAATGGAAGACAAAGAGCCTTCTATTGTGGATGCACAAACTCAAACCGAGGGATATGATGCTTCGTCATGTTCAATGTTTTCTCAGTATGAAACTGACATTGGCATAAAGCTACTCACGAAGATGGGATACAAAGGAGGTGGACTTGGCATTCATGTCCAAGGAATTGCTCAGCCATTGGAGGTGGTACAAAGACCACGATTTTCCAGTTTGATTTATGGTCAAGAGGAGACTGGAGAATGCTCAAAGGTTGTTGAAGCAAAAACCATCTCTTCACCATTAGATTTCACGAAAGGAATCAAGCCAGCTTGTCCTCATCAGAGCAAGAACCACTCAAGAAAGTATAAAGGACATTTCAATTCTTTTCTCACATATAAGAAAAGTATTATGGTCATAGGTCTTCTAACCATGACGTAGCCAAGGATTTCATGAAGAAAGTTTGGTTTAAGAAGACAGATGTGTCCACGGAAAGTGAGACAAAGCAAAAACCACACCTTCGAAGTCCTTCTGTCAGGAATGCACAAATGAATGGAAATCGAAGGAATTTTTGCAGTTACTGCAAAATCAATGGCCATTGGGAGAAGAAGTGTTGGGATTTAGAGCACGTACATTTGATGGAAGTCATGCAGACTTGAGTGTGAGTTGGTGTTAGACTCTTGAAGGCTGAAGAAAGTTCCAGATCTGCATTCTATGGGCTCAGATCGTCCATGGAAACTTTGGTATGGTTACATAGTTGTCTTGATGAATATTCTTGCTAATTGTATGGTGAATTCTTAAGGCATTCTTGGTATGGTTGTTGTGATATGGTTATGTTGGTTGATTGATAGAGTGAGAAACACTTTTATGATTTAGTACCAATATGATTTCCATAGTATACTGGTTGCTTATGCATGATTAAGTAGCATTCATATTGTATGGTTGAGAAGCATGAGTTGGAGAGCATAGATGTGTTGTGATTGGTTATGGTTCATATTGGACAGCGAAAGACAAAAGTGAATGTGACTGAAGGCTGCAGAGGATCTAAGTTTTTCATGGAGAGAAAACCCTAATTGTTTAGAAGGAATACATAGGCTATAGTACAGACAGGCTGCGTACATACACGAGTTGTACTACTGGTAGGGCGCGTACATATGCATGATGCACTACTGACAGGTAGCGTACCTGTTGACAGATTGGTCTCTGTTGAGGATTGATTCCTCTTCTCAGTTGGTGCTGAGTTTTGTAAGTTGAGTCTTGCATTGTAGAGTTGGTGCTCTTGTGAAGTTGTAACTCTATTCAGTTGTTGATGATAACTGTTAGGTAGCTAGAGAGGTAGCAGTGGGGTCCCAGAGGGCCCATAGTGATAATAGTGGAGGCCATTCAATCTAAGGTGAACTAGGTCCACTATATTATTAAATAAGGCCCACTATGGTAGTTAGATATAATAAATGGGTAGTTAGATATAATAAATGTAAGATGACTTCTTAGAAGGTTCTACTTCTAGAAGATTCCTCATTTAGAATGTTCTTAGGTGATGGTAGCACTATATAAAGAGGTTAAAGCAATGTAATGGGATGTGAATAGAATTATTGTATTTAGAGAGGTATCTCAATAAAAGTATGCTCCCTTGAAGAGGCAAGTGAACAAGAGAGGATCCCTTCCATAATATGATCCATTGTATTGTGTTGCCCTACCTCAAGGGTTTGATAGTAATAAATGAGATTTTTCATATTGTTCTTGTATATCTATCATGGTGCTTTTGTATTCAGTCTTTAGTTATTTAAATAACCCAAGGATTGTAGTCCATAATAAAAAGAAAATTGTACATACATATTGTGTTCTTTGTGTTTCTTGTGGTGATGACTTATTGATGATATTTGTTGCTGGTATATGTTGTTGATATATGTTCACATCTAACTGGTTATAAATTACAGTAATAAGCGATGAGTAAATGGTGATTGCTAACTAAGAAATTTTGTGATGGGAAAAGTTTGAAAAAGATCCCTACAATGATTCACCCCCCCTCTTAGTGTGGTCGGTGTGTCCAACAAAGATTTGGTAATTAAGAGATTATAAAAGCGGATCTAAGGAGAGTGAGAGACATACATTGAGTGAAGAGAAGTTTTGGAGAGCTAAAAGAGAAGAGAGGAAAGAGATATCGCAACAAGAGAAGGGAGGGAGATATTCCAAGAGAAGGAAGGAGCACGCATCTCAAGGAAAAATTATTGCATAAATATCAAGGAAGAGGTTCGTACAATAAAGGAGAGTACAATCATATTGTTTCAGGTCTTACAATCATATTTGCAGCAGGGTCTACAATGAAGGCTGCATATGTGAGCTAGGCACGATTTTCAAGATAGGTTGTGACATTAATTGCTGGTTGTGGGGGTTGTACAAGACTGTGCTGGGAATGATTTACTAGGATGCAACAAGTATTTATTGGGTTTGGCACGATTTTCGATTGAGGTTCATTAATTATTGATTTGTATTATTGTACTTTCCAGAAGTTTTCTCCGTGAGCATAATAAAATTTCTCTAAGTTGTTTGGTTTTCCCTTCAGGGTTTTTCGAGGGGCATTGCCTAGAAATATCTGTGTTCAAATGTATGTGTTGTTTATGATTCTGCTGTGCATTTTCATTGATTAAATCCAGTGTATTTCCATTCATAAGTTTTCAAATTTAGAACGTTTTATTTTCCATGCAAATAATCTATGTGAAGTAAATTTATTGGAAGTGGAAATCATTTCTGGGTTTAGTAAAAATCAACAGGAGGGTTGTGTGAAGTCATGCTCCCCTAGACGTGTGATGACAACTGCTAGTTTCCTATTGAGGAAGCTTGGTCAAGATGTATGACACTTCCACTTACGGGTTCTATCTGGAGTTAGGTCAATATAGTTGACACTCCAACTTAGTTCAACAAAGGAATGAATAGGATGGAACATGGAAGTAGGTTAGGAAGGAAGGATGCTTCGATGTTAGTTGAGAACACTGATTGAGGATTAGATGGCCACTAATGTTTACTCACTTGGTTCCTATAATGTCTAAAACCCTCTTTAGATTCCCTTTTGATATTTTAAGTGTGATAATGAGTTATTGTAACTTTGTCCGTTAAGATTATTAAATGATGCATTTACTTGATCTGTTATTCCACATGCCTTGATGTGATCATACATGCACTATGCATTAGAGGCAGTAGTTGTTTACCTTTAGTACATGCGTAAGCTATGTGTCTGCTAGCTACATATGCATACTTTGCACATATACACTAGTACAATTAATTAATGTATTGATTATTAAACTAGATTATTAATTATTTGATTGAATGGTTTAATGACTATGTAAATTATATTGCATACTAAAATATCTAGTAGCATTTATTTAATTGAATGGTTTGATGACTATGTAAATTATATTGCATATTAAAATATCTAGTAGCATTTATTTAATTGAATGGTTTGATGACTATGTAAATTATATTGCATACTAAAATATCTAGTAGCATTAAATACCTTCTTTGACTTGATTAATGGTTGGTATGATGAATTAAATGAGTATGGTTGGTTGTCATGTACATTTTGGGGAAAATGTCAAGTAGCATTTATAAGCTAGCAGGAGAAAAAAAAACTTTGCATTTTATTTATTGTTATTTTATGTAAGTCATATATTTATTTTGATTTATTTTAAATTTTTCCAAAAATCTAGATAAGGGAGGTTGATGGCTAATAATGAGGGTGGTTGAGGATACTTGGGAAAGAGGGTATGCAAACTTGATAAATAGGAAGATGAAGCTATGATGAAGGGGGGAAAAGGTTGAGAGGTTGGATAATTCTTGGAATATGTATTTCTTGTGATGGTTTTCTTAGAGCATGTGTGCTTTGTTCTTCTTGGAATCACGGGTATGGAGGGCCAAGAAACCGAAAGGTTTCTTGGAGCTAGGAAGCCATCTAGGCTCCTAGTTGGTTTGGAGGATAATTTCATTGTTTTACTTTGAGCAACTGGGAAAATAATGATTGGAATCATCTTCCTACTACTAGCAAGTCTGCATTGCGACTAATTAGTTTCAACAGACCAAGGAGGAGGTATTTTGTTAGTATGTATTTGTTATGTTTATGAAATTTTTACATAAAAAGAAAAATCTTAGTTTACATCAAATATCTTAATGCATATATGTATAAATTGTTACTTATTAATTCATAGTCTCTTATGGAGAGGCATTACATTTGGTATCATAGCTATGGTTATAACTCTTAGAGATTATGGGATTTTGATCTAGGAGGATCTTCATAGTCGACACATTTTCAGTCGGCTTCAAATACTGCCAACATTGTCCAGTCAACAAAGAGCTAACACTGAGCTTTCTGATGCATTTCGAATTAAGTCAATTGGACTTCACATGCTAGAGATATGTCTTGTTGATATTTAGGGGAAAAATGACATTTGTAAAATGCTTAATACATGAGATAGGGTTATCATAATTATGTATTTTTCATTATTTAAAAGGGATTATTTGGTGCAAAGCCATGTTGGATTTCAATCCCTAGTTTCAAGGAGAGTCCTAAGGAGAGTTGAGATCTTTTTGGATGGTTGAGAGATATTCTCAAACCAATCCATTGAGATATGCCAAGATCCTAATTTAGGGGATCTTGAGAGATATTATCTCAATGAAAATCTTGATGTGGTTTAGATGGAGATGTCATATAAACCCTTCTTGGGGGTCAAGAAGAGGGAGGATAAAGGAAAGAGCTTGTGGAAATCTTATTGAGAGATTATTGATTCAAAGGATGTCTTTGTAAAGGAGAAACATGTTGTAGACTTGTTTATGTAGACCTTTTGAAGAAGAATCAACAAAGAAGGTTCATGGGATTCGTGAATCCAGAGATGTAGCCAGGGGGTATGGTGAACTCCATTATCACATCATTGTCTATGTTGTATGTGTGTGTATGGATGCATTATTCATTGGTTAAGTAGAGTTTTATTTGCATAAACATGCACAATAATTTTGATAATTAGATGCTTTCATGTTAATGTATTCATTAATGAGGCATTTTTAATTAACCCTATTTCCCTTATTCACATGCAATTGTGTCAGTAAAAGATCTTATTTTGAAGATTTGGATGTAGGAATATTCTCACCAAGTTTTCATATCAAGTGGTATCAAAGTTGATCTAACCAGTTTTGCAGATTGTGAATATCACCATGGGAAAAGGAACGAAACAAGTGTGGCTCAAAGAGTTGGAAGAGATAAATCACAACATTCAAGCTGAAAATGCAGAGTTGAGGAGACTTTTGTGGGTTGCAGAAGAAGAGAAGCAAGATCTTCAAGAGAGGTCTCAACTTCATGGAGAAGTCATCAACGAAATTATTGAAGAATTGCAACTGAAATTGCAAACCAAGGATGATCTCTTGGCTAAGTTGCAGCATGGTGAATGGATGGAAGACAAAGAGCATTCTATCGTGTATGCACAAACTCAAACCGAGGGATATGATGCTTCGTCATGTTCAATGTTTTCTCATTATGAAACTAACATGCACATAAAGCTACTCATGAAGATGGGATACAAAGGAGGTGGACTTGGCATTCATGGCCAAGGAATTTCTCAACCATTGGAGGTGGTACAAAGACCATGATTTGCTGGTTTGGGATACGGTCAAGAGGAGATTGGAAAATGCTAAAAGGTTGTTGAAGTAAAAACCATCTCTTCACCATCAGATTCCATGAAAGGAATCAAGCTAGTTTGTCCTCATCAGAGCAAGAACCACTCAGGAAAGTATAAAGGACATTTCAATTCTTTTCTCACATATAAGAAAAATGATTATGGTTATAGGTCTTCTAACCATGATGTAGCCAAGGATCACATGAAGAAAGTTTGGGTTAAGAAGACAGATATGTCCACGAGAAGTGAGACAAAGAAAAAACCACACCTTCTGAGTCCTTCCGTCAGGAATGCACAGTTGAATGGAAAGTGAAGGAATTTTTGCAGTTACTGCAAAATCAATGGCCATTGGGAGAAGAAGTGCTCGAAGTTACATCTCGAAATTCACCACAAACCAAGCAACAGGCAGATTGTGAAAGAGCCTGTGAATAAGGAGGCTCCTTCAACCATTGTAATCGCATGATTACAGGAAGAAAGTGCTTGGATTCGGTTGGGTAAGTAGTTGATGATATTTCTGCAAACTATAATTTTGTTTTTTTCTAAGTTTCCAATTTACATGGGGACATATATCCTCCTTAATGAAGAAAACTGTCAAAAAATTTATTTCTTGAATTCTGGAACTAACTATGCCAGATCGAAGAGCTCGTCGAGATGATTCCAAAGATGCTTGAATCACATGATTTCAGATGGAAAAAGTTTGCGTGTTTGGAACATAAGAAAGTAAAATATGGCCCTCGGATTCTTGTTGTGGCAGGTTGTCAACCAATTCAGAGGGATCTTGGAGGAAGGATCGATAGATCGTGATTGTCTCGCCAATCTGATATGAATGGCCCTCTATGTGTGTATGTGACCTTCTTGTTGAGCTTGAGTAAATCCCATGCAATCAAGTTGATGAGTTCTTATTTCCTGAACATGTGCCTCCAAGAGCTGGTGTTGTAGCCAGAGGTTCTGTTATCACTCCAAGAAATTCTTTGAGGTTGTGGGTCAAAGATGCTTGGTAACTTAAGGTAAACTTGTTTTTTGTATTTTGTATGTGTGGATCAATGGGATGACTCAATTACAGTATGGTATTTAGACAGTCAAAATGAGAATCAAATGAACCAGTGCTCTCAAGGATCAATAATCAGATGATATCTTTTAAAGTGGGTGAGAAAACAATGCTTATAAACCAAATACAATTGTAGGGTTTAATAAACAATGATAAGAAACTATTAAACAAGTTATGAGATAACTGATGAGATAACAATCATTCTGCAGCTGAAACAAATTGAATAAAAGTACGGAAGGAAAGATGAGAATCTGACATTAATAGAGAGAGAAAATTGTGATTTGTATTATCATATGAAAGGTCTGTTTACAATATAGTATTTCTGCTATCCAAAATCGAACCCTTACTTTATCAAAATGATAAGTATTTATCCCCTTTACAATAGATCTCAGATCCCTGAAAAATGGATATGGATTTCTAAATATAGAAAACAAAAGACAAAACTAAATACAATAGGATAACTAAGAACTAGTTCCTATGAATCAAACTGTCTTCAAAGCTTGTCTTTGACATCTGGTCTTTATCATTGCTATGTTTTTGATGTGTCATGGAGGAAAGGACACATGTCTTTAATAGTTGGAAAACTTTCAACAACTGTGAACAAAGCTTTAGTTGACCAATTTAGCATTCTCCTCCAAAATCTCCACGAATCTTTGAAACTGAATATTTTATGATTTGGCGATTCATCTTTTAGATGTCCTCTTATCCTTTAAATCACCCAAAAACCGCCCTGTTCAAGCTCAAATCTTCAAAATTCTTACTCTGCGGTTTCACCAGCTATTTTGCCTTAGGATTTGCTAGTTAGCTGATGAAAGCTCGACTTTTCAACAACTAATTGGTTATAATTGCGCCTTCTGTGCTGGTGAAAGATCTGTTTTTTTCAAAAAGGAAAACTTTCATATCCAAAACTATTGTTCCATCACACATCATTATTTATTTGATTGATCTCCCTGCAAATTTACAACAACCTGTGCCAACACCTGTAAATCTGGATGTGTGGTAATTTTTGCCTTCAATTTTTTGATTTTCCTCTTCAGGTGCTTAGCTAACCACCATAAGCTGTTATAATCCTTTGTGATCTTTTTATTCTTCTTCTTCTCCTTTATACTTTCACGTGCCAGCTTCTCAAATGTTGCATTGGTCTTTGCAAAATTTTCTGATAAGGCTTTATATCTTGCCTTTATCACCCTTTCTAAAACCTCTTGCTGTGCTATTACCTCTTTCAACTCCTTAATCTTCTATGTTTTCTTTGATTTCTTATTTCTTGAGGTTTCACCTTCATCTTTGGAAGTAAAAACTTCAAAATCCTGTGCAGGTTCCATGGAGTACTCTGGAATTTGGTTGGCTGGACTTTCATCTTCCTTTTCTGGTTTTGTGTCTGAATTTGTGTATGGGAGATTTAGAGCATTTGTCCTTTTTACTGTGGATTGCTTTGAGTTTGCTTCAAAATCTAGTTTCTTTTTAGCTTTCTTGGGCTTTATGCTTTAATTTTTGTCTTCTGGTGGCTTTGGGAGAGCTCTCCTTCTCCTTGAGCTACTCTGAGGGGTTGACTATTTCTTGCATGCTTTCTTCTGTTCATTTATAGGTTGAGTTTGGGTCTCAAAACCTTCCCAGAAGAGAAAGTGTTTCCAAGTTCTTTCTCTTTGTCTCAATTCTTCCAAGATGATCATTTTAATCAGTCCACAATGACAAAGGGCATTTTTGATACTGAATGGTTCGGCTATGATCTTATTACATACCTTGGTTAGGCTTCTATGAAGAAAGAAATGCAAATTTAGAAGGACCTTCCCTGTGAAGTGATCTAAGAGTTTAAAATGATATAACATTAACTTGTCATACCTGCCCTCTGAGGTTAAATATAACTGAATGCCTTTGAACAGATCCTGCCATTCATCTTCAAGGTAAGAAAGAATGATAATTTTATTCTAGGTTATAATTCGGAATTCTGTCTTGAGGTATGATCTAAAATCCAAATTCTTGGTCACTGTTGTCTTAAGCCAATTTTGGCCTGTTTTGGGTAAACCAGTTGCTGAAGCGATGTCAACTTGATCAACTATTAGCTCCAGCGATCCCACTGTAGTTTTCTTTCCATCGCAAGCCCTTGCAAAAACCTCTGCAATTGCCTGGTGATAGCCTTCCTGTAAACTTTCCACATATGTCATACAACCTGCGTCTGAAAAACGCTTCTGCACCTCTGGGTAAGACTGCAAGAAGGATAAATTGTCTAATTCTTTCCTCAGAAGTTTTCCTCCTTGCTTCCTTTCCATATGCAACTTAATCACCAGCTAATTTGTACACGGTTGAAACATCAAACTTCTTAATAAGGAACACGCTAGCGTTGGTGAAAACAACTCTGTGTTATCAATGAAATATGAAACCCTAGAATATAAATTTTTGAACGCCGTGAGTTTGAAATAGGAAATGGTGATCTGATTTGATGTCATCAGCTAACTGGTACCTTATCCTCTGGTTGCAATGATGATTAAGAGTGCGTCACGTCTTCAAACCCTTCTCTATCTGCCCCATGAATTTTGTGAGCGCAATCTATCATGATGTCTTGCTAAAACGTGATGAAAAGATGTCATCACACTTTTGCATCCATTAACTCTCCATGATGATTGTATGACGTGTGTCTGACGCATCCTTTTTGGGTTTCTGGAGTCGTTGGAGGAAAACCCATGTTAACTCTTTCACCAGCTCGTTTGCTGCTGAGAGTATTCTTTAGCCGTTGAAACTTGGGGCTTTCACCAACTAACTTCAACTTCAAAACAAATGTTAGCTGGTGAAAAGATTTTTTCTCGATTTTTTGAGAAGACCTTTTGATGATCTATTTATTTCTAGGATAACATCTTAGATCCTATATTCTGAACTTCTAATATTTAAAAATTTATATAGGACCCTAATTTATGACCATTCTATCACCTCCAAAAAGGAACAAATTGTCTGATTCATTTTGAGAGATAACATTTGGCTCCAGCTGGGATGGAGACCTCCCTGTGAGGTTTCCAAGAACCTAGTTTGACTCAATAGCCTTATTTACAATTTGAAATAAAAAATGATTTTACTTAGTATTCCATTGGGCATGGAGTTATTGACGAAAACAAAACAAAAACAAAATTGAAAAGGATATGTACAAATAAGAATGCTTTAAGGAAAGCCTCATTAAGAGTAGAGCTTCAGAAACTGCCCATTGAATGGGCCACCTGATACTTCTTCACCTGCAAGATCTTGGAGGACAAAGGTATTGTTATGCTGTGCTGATGCTATGACAAATGGACCTGTCCAGAGTGCATCAAACTTGCCATGTTTTCCCTTTTCCTATCTTGTTGCATCCCATTTCAGAACCAGATCCCCTGCCTTGAAAATATCTGTCTTAACCTTTTTGTCAAATATTTCTTTCATCTTCCTTTGGTGTAACTCTGTCTTTTCCAGAAGTTGTTCTCTGTCTTTCTGCAACTCTACCAAATTTTGGATCCTCCTAATTAGATCATTTGGCTCAGAGTTAGATTCTTGTAAAAATTTTGCAACTAGTAGTGCAAGTTGAACAAGAAAGATGGCTTTAGTGCCATATACCAACAGGAAGGGGGATGTGCCAATTGACTTTTTATTTGTAACTCTGTCAGCCCACAAAGAAAATTTCAACTTGGAATCCTAGCTCTTGGTATTTTGTTCAAGCAACTTCTTTGTGATTCTGACTAAACTCTTATTTGATGATTCAGCTAAGCCATTCCCCTGTGGATAATAAGAAGTAGAATGTACCAGCTGAATTCCCATCTCTTCACATAATTTTACCAAGTGTTTATCATTAAACACAACAACGTTTTCTGTGACTATTCTCTTAGGGCGACCGAATCTGGAGAATATGTTTTCTTGCATAAAATTAATGATGACAGTGTGATTGACATTTCTTGTAGGAATGAACTCGATCCATTTGGTAAAATAATCAGTATCCACAAGGATCCATTTATGCTGATTCCTAGAAGGTGGATGAATCTCACTTATGAAGTCCAAACCCCATTGCTGAAAAGGACCCGTGACCACAACAGGTTTGAGGGGAAGATATTTTAGCTGTTGTTTGCCTGCAAACCTTTGGCACTTGTTATATGTTTTCACAAATTGACACTCATCTGAAAATAAGGATGGCCAATAGTAACCAGATCTTAGGATTTTATGAGTGGTAGTCTTCCAATAGGGATGTCCTCCACACTCATTATTATGAAATTTAGTCATGATTTTAGCTGATTCCTCTTGGTTTATGCACCTCAAGAGAATCCCTGTTGGATTTTTCCAAAACAATAAGTTGTCATTGATGCAGAAATTTATGGCTTTGAGCTTTAAAGCTCTCCCTTGTGTTTTTATCAAATATGAAGGAACTAATAAATTCTGCAGAAAATAAATGATGTGACTGTACCATTCACAGTCAACTAGGTGAGGAGAAACCTGCAAATTATCACTACCTCTGTCTTCTGAAATCTGAATGTCTTCTGCATTTAAACCCACAAAATTTATCTCAAGCAACTTACAATTTTCTTCTGCAAGGAGCTTGGCAAGGCCTTGACCTTTCACAAGTTTTGCTGGCTTGATCTCAACATCAAATTCAATTAACTTTTCTATCCACTTACTCTTTTTTCCATCTATGTCGGGTTGTATAATCACATCTTTAACTGAGCTTGAAGGTACATAAGCTATTACCTTGGCTTGAAGAATGTAAATCCTGAAGGATTTTAATGACTTGATGAGTGCATATGCTTGTTTTTCCAATGGTTCATACTTTACTTTAGCATCTCTCAAGACTTTACTGAAGAAGGCAACTGGCTACTCCTGATCATCAACATTTCTCTGCAATAGTACAACTGCAATTGTATCTTTTGAAGCAAATGAAAAGATATAAAACTCCTTGTCAAAGTTAGGACTGATTAAAAAAGGGGTTGTTATAATGGCTTCTTTGATAGCATTGAACGAGTGTTTAGCTTCTTCAGTCCATCTTACTTCAGAATTGTTTCTTAACATACAAGTAATGTTCTTTGTAAGTTTTGCAAAGTTTGCTATAAACCTCCTGATAAAGTTTATAGTTCCAAGGAAAGACTGAATATCCTTTTTTGATCTAGGAAGAGACAATTTTTTAATGGCTTCTACTCTTTTTGGATCAATCCTTACCCCATCAGATGAAACAATATGTACAAGCAATTTCCCTTCTTTAAGTGCAAAATTATATTTCTTAGGATTAAGAGAAATGCCATACCTCCTGCATTTTAGGAATGCCTTCCTCAAATGCTGCAAATGATCCTCATGGCTGTTTGATAAAACAGTTATGTCATCAAGATATATCAGAACGAATTTGTCTTTCTCTCCAACGAATGCGATGTCCATTGCTCTTTGGAAACTAGCTCCAACATTCATCAGTCCGAAAGGAATCTTTTCATACATGAAAGTGCCCCATGGAGTGGTAAAAGCAGTCTTTTCTCTGTCATCCAGATGGACAACAATCTGATTGTATCTGGAGAACCCATCAATAAAGGACATCACACTTGACCCTGATACCTTTTGTAAAATGTGTTCCATCTTGGGCAGCGGGTAGTTGTCTTCCTAGAACACTTTTTTAAATTTCTGAAATCCACACAGAGTCTGATCTCTCCATTTTTCTTTCTGACTGGTACAAGGTTAGCAATCCAATCTGAGTATCTAAGAGGTATAATAATTTTAGCATCCAATAATTTCTTGATCTCTTTTTCCATGGTAGGCAGCAACATAGGGCTGAAAGATCTAAGCTTCTGCCTAAATGGTTTAGTATCTTTATTTAAAGGAATCTTATGTTGAATTATCTCGGTGTTGGATGTTTTCAAGTCATTGTATTTCCAAGAAAAGATATCAACAAATTCTCTTAGCAACTCACCATAATCAACCTTTTGTTCTTYAGACAGATGAGAAGCTAAGTTGACATATTTAGGATCTTGTTCACTGGCTACATTTAACTGAAAGACATCTGAGTCCTCTTCCTTCTTTTCCAATTTGACAACCACATCATTATTATCAAACAACCTTTCTAAAGGGACCAATCCTTTAGGAATTCTGTTGGTGGACAATTGAACAATTTCATGTGCTCCAATTTTACTTCTTAGCTTTGGCTTCTCAGCTTCATCATGGTCATTCTCCAAATCAATCTGCAAATCTGCAAACTCATCCATTACTGCAAGGAATCTGGTGAGTTCAACATCATCTTCAAAAACCTTCCAAAACTTTACATTATCAGGGAGTGATGGCCTATACTTTACTTGGACTTTATAGTTTAATTTAGGGGGTAATGGAGGTATGAAAGAGTAGGTTGAAACAACTAATGAATCAACTAGTTCATTCATGGCTCTAGGAACATGAGTAATCTTGAAATCTGTAAAAGCATGGGTTACTGTCAAAACTTCATCTCTATAAGCTTTCAACCTAACATGTTTGGCTTGGAAGGATTTGTTTAATTGCTGAATTATTAGGTCCGCATCTCCAAATACCCGTAGTCTCTGAATATTCATCTCTTTAGCTGCATTTAATCCTAGGAGCAGGGCCTCATATTCTACAATGTTTTTAGTTGCTTTAAAATCAAGCTTAAAAGATAAATGAGTGGTTTCCTTCAATGGGGAAATGATGACTATGCCTGCTCCAACTGATTCTCTTGTACATGCCCCATCAAAGAACATTGTCCATAAATCATTTCCACCTATTTCTGCTGGCTGCACAATGGGATGCTTAAGTAATAATGATTCAGAAAGAGTGTCGTCAATTTGAAGTATACATGAACCCATACCTGTTTCCACTGAATAAAATGGGTGATTGACTGGATTATGATCATCACTGATTATGTATGTAAGCTGAGATTCTCTGTACAACCTTATGTTTTCTCCACCGAACACCAGAATGGTGGCGTATGATAGATCCATTTGCAGAGTTCCACCAAGTCTTTTCATGAAAGATCTAGACAAGAGACATCCAAATTTGGGAGGGATGTCTACCATAACCACATCCATCACCATGGTTTTCATTGATGTTGAGGTCAAGGTCATTGCCAAATATTTAATAATCCCAAAGAATTTAACTCTCTTGGAGTCAAAAGAAAAAAGATCATGATAAGTCTTAGTGATTTCTAGACCAAGTTCTTCCATCACAACCTTTGGCATCAGATTATGAGATGCACCTGAATCTAAGAGACAATTGTGCAAGATTTTGTCATGAATGTTCAAGGAAATGTAAAATGGTGGATACATCTCATCCCTATCTTCAATCATAGGGCCTAGGACAATAGTAGGATGATTATCTTGAATGTTGAGGATATCAACAGAGCCAAAAATGCAGTTAGGATCAAGGGTGCTCAAAATGTTTTTCTTAAATGACTCATTTTTCATCAGCTCAACTAGAGGGATTGGAATTTTAATTTTTTGGATTTCTGCTTCAAGATTAAAAGATAAAGAGGTCTTGTCATATGTTTTTACCTCATGGGATGATTCTTTTAATGCAATCTGTGGTTCCTTTAAGTTCTGCTGATCTGGATTCTGTTGCTTGGTAGGTACACGATTTTTCTTTTGAGGAGGAGGTGTAGTACTCTGTTTTGCAGCAACTGCCTTAGACATGAGATTGTATCTATTTTTCTCATCTTCCTAAAATACACCATTGTCATCAGAGAGTTCATTAATTTGTTCATTTGTAAGGGCCTCCTCATAATCATTTTGAGTCAAAAATGAATTTTCTAGCTCTGCTTTGAAACAATGAATATGGTCTTCTTGATTTTCAGGACATTCATCTTCATCATATTCTTCCATCACAACATTTTGAAGAGGAGCCTTTATCTTTTGATCCTCAGTAGGATTTCTTTCTCTCTGCAAAATCTGCACTTGTTGATTATTTCTCCTGAAGTTGTTTGGATTCTGATTTGAATTTCTGTTTGTATAATCATAAGTACCCCTTCCTTTAACAGGCTGCTTGTTTTCAATTTTAAGTTTAGATATCTCAGAAGTTAAAGACTCTAACATTTTAGCCATCTTGTCTAGTTTTGGATTAGTATGGGATGAAAAAGAAGCTTCATCTCTAGGCTTTCTTCTATCAGTGTTTCCCTTCAGCTTATGAACAACCAATATATTCGATTCCACTTCAAGGGTAGAATCTTGCATTACAGATAAGGTAGGTGACCTTCTTTCTCTCAACAACAGACATAATTCTGAATCAAAAGAATTTGCATATTTGATTTTGGCAGAGGTATCTGAAGGTTTTATCTCGGATAGTATTTTATTGTACATCCTATTGAACCTTTTAGTGAAATCAGAGATTGATTCACCATTTTCTTTCCCGAGATTTCCAAATTCAGTAATATAATACAAGAAATCTCTTCTATCACCCCAATGCTTCAAAAAAATACCATCTAATTTCTCTATGACAGCTATTGAACCAGCAGGAAGTTCTTTGAACAACTTCCTGGCATGGCCATCTAAGATTTGGACAAAAACTCGAGTCCAAACATCTTCTTCCTCAATGTTAAGGTTTTCTGCATAACTGTAAAAGGCCTCTATATGTTCTTCAACAGTCAAATCACCTTCACCTGTGAATTTGGGCATATACTTATGATAGTCTCCTGTAGGCATGGATGATACTGGATTTGGCAATATCAATGGTGCATACCTAGCAGCTAGGATTTGTTGCATCTTGGTCCAAGGAGGAGGTGCAACCATGATTATTGGTGAAAGAGGTGATAGACTTTTCTCTGATTCCTCAGCGTTGGGGGGGTTTAATTTAAAAGGGGAAGAACTCTTTGATGGGAAAAAAGTTTTGTATGAGGCTATATAGAATTTTGTAAGCTGTTCAACCAAGTTTTCATCACCTTTAGCAGACAGTTCTTGAAGAATATGTTCTACAACAAGGAGGCTAGTGTGAATGTGTATATGGTCTTCTTCCCATTGCGAGTGAAAAGACTTAAGGGATGATGAGATGTGATTTCTTTCTAAATTTTTAGATGATTCTTCAACCAAATTTGAGCCTATCACTTCTTCTGTAATGACATTTTCCTCCTGATAAGAAATAATTGATTTTTCTGCAGTTGTTACATATGCTTTTTCACTGACAATCTTAGAGGAAGAAGATCCAGTGTTTTCTGTTATGAACTTCTTAGAATGAAAAAGAGGATTATTTTGGGTACTTGATTTTGAAGTCTGACCTTGAAATGAACTTCCTCTTCTGAGAATTAGTTTAGGGTTGGTCACTGGTGTGACAGGTGATTCTTGTGGATTCGCCCTGGTACTAATCTTCTTTGGAGCCAAGATGAACTTGTGGAGTCCCCAGATAGATGATTACAACCAATGTAATGTCTAATATTTGTCTATCATCAAAGATCAGCTCTGTGTCGTCTCCCAGGAAAGCTAGGCTTCAATCTCCTCTCCTCGACAACGACGCCAATATGTTATCACTCCAAGAAACTCTTTGAGGTTGTGGGTCAAAGATGCTTGGTAACTTAAGGTAAACTTGTTTTTTATATTTTGTATGTGTGGATCAATGGGATGACTCAATTATAGTATGGTATTCAGACAGCCAAAATGAGAATCAAATGAACCAGTGCTCTCAAGGATCAATAATCAGATGATAGCTTTTAAAGTGGGTGAGAAAACAATTCTTATAAACCAAATACAATTTTACGGTTTAATAAACAATGATAAGAAACTATTAAACAAGTTATGAGCTAACTGATGAGATAACAGTCATTCTGCAGCTAAAACAACTTGAATAAAAGTACAGAAGGAAAGATGAGAATTTGACATTAATAGAGAGAGAAAACTGTGATTTGTATTATCACATGAAAGGTCTATTTACAATATAGTATTTTCTGCTATCCAAAATCGAACCCTTACTTTATGAAAATGATAACTATTTATCCCCTTTATAATAGATCTCAGATCCCTGAAAAATGGATCTAGATTTCTAAATATAGAAAACAAAAGACAAAACTAAATACAATAGGATAACTAAAAACTAGTTCCTATGAATCGAAATGTCTTCAAAGATTGTCTTCATCATTGCTATGTTTCCGATGTGTCATGGAGGAAAGGACACATGTCTTCAGTAGTTGGAAAACTTTCAACAACTATGAACAAAGATTTAGTTGACCAATTTAGCATTCTCCTCCAAAATCTCCATGAATCTTTGAAACTGAATATTTTATGATTTGGTGATTCATCTTTTAAATGTCCTCTTATCCTTTAAATCACCCAAAAACTGCTCTGTTCAAGTTCAAATCTTCAAAATTCTTACTCTGTGGTTTCACCAATGATTTCGCCTTAGGATTTGCTAGTTAGCTGATGAAAGCTCGACTTTTCAACAACTAATTGGTTATAATTGCGCCTTCTGTGCTGGTGAAAGCTTTTTTTTTTTCAATAAGGAAAACTTTCATGTCCAAAACTATTGTTCCATCACACATCATTATTTATTTGATTGATCTCCCTGCAAATTTACAACAACCTGTGCCAACACCTGTAAATCTGGATGTGTGGTAATTTTTGCCTTCAATTTTTTGATTTTCATCTTCAGGCACTTAACTAACCACCATAAGCTGTTATAATCCTTTGTGATCTTTTTCTTCTTCTTCTTCTCCTTTATACTTTCACGTGCCATCTTCTTAAACGCTGCATTGGTCTTTGCAAAATTTTCTGATAAGGCTTTATATCTTGCTTTTATCACCCTTTCTAAAACCTCTTGCTGTGCTATTACCTCTTTCAACTCCTTAATCTTCTGTGTTTTCTTTGATTTCTTATTTCTTGAGGTTTCACCTTCATCTTTGGAAGTAAAAACTTCAAAATCCTGTGCAGGCTCCATGGAGTACTCTGGACTTTGGTTGGCTAGACTTTCATCTTCATTTTCTGGTTCTGTGTCTGAATCTGTGTATGGCAGATTTAGAGAATTTGTCTTTTTTACTGTGGATTGCTCTGAGTTTGTTTCAAAATCTAGTTTCTTTTTATCTTTCTTGGGATTTATGCTTGAATTTTGTCTTTTGGTGGCTTTGGAAGAGCTCTCCTCCTCCTTGAGCTACTATGAGGGGTTGACTATTTCTTGCATGCTTTCTTCTGTTCATTTACAAGTTGATTTTGGGTCTCAAAACCTTCCTAGAAGAGAAAGTTCTTCCAAGTTCTTTCTCTCTGTCTCAATTCTTCCAAGATGATCATTTTAAGCCATAATGACAAAGGGAATTTTTGATACTGAATGGTTCAGCTTTGATCTTATTACATACCTTGGTTAGGCTTCTATGAAGAAAGAAAGGAAAATTTAGAAGGACCTTCCCTGTGAAGTGATCTAAGATTTTAAAATGATATAACATTAACTTGTCATACCTACCCTCTGAGGTTAAATATAACTGAATTCCTTTGAATAGATCCCGCCATTCATCTTCAAGGTAAGAAACATGGATACTTTTCTTCCAGGTTATGTTGGCAACCAATTCAATTTTTTCTATTGTTCTCTAAGCTGCCTACACCTATGTCTTCCGAACTTCAAATTGTCGTCGCATTTTTCAAATAGACGATATTTTCATTACTTGCGACACTTGCAAATTTGTTTCCATTAAGTTTTCACGACTGTAAGCGTGAAAAATCCTCCATTGTTATTTGAACTGTCATGATCTTTTTATTGATATTTTGAATGGCACTTACCTTTGGTTTATCATTATGTGGCTGAAAGGATTTTTGAACTATGCCTATTTGGAAATTCTTATATTGATTGCACAACTTGATTAAACTTATGAGGCATTGAGCATGTGGGTTTATACTTGATTCTATGAATTGCATAAGGGTCATGATTTTTTTTTTTTTTTTTATATATGATGTGATCCAAGCGAAACCCACTGTGAATGCCAAAGGCAAAAAGAATGCCCGTTTGATTTTGCGGATGGCAAGGAACAAGCCAAAACCTCCTATCGATCCAAACCCTATTGTGTTGAGTGAGGACTCCGATTCAAAAGTTGAGCGTTTCTTGGCTAGCGAGTACCCCTATTCACAAGGTTTGTGTGCCGAACCCTCGTATGACTTTGTGTCAAACCTACCCCCCTACCTACAGAACGACCCTAACTACCCAGGCATTAAGCTGCCTTGTGAAGCCCCCAATCACTCATCTAAACCCTCTCCTGCTTTGTCAAAACCTACAGTGCCACCCTGTGATCAATGCAGCTCTTGGTTAGAGAGATATTATCTTGATGTGCCAATTATACAGTCCAGAATTCATTCTTTGGAGGACCAGGTTGCACTGCTTACCAGTCAAAAGGTTAAGCTACAAGCCGCTGATAAAAAACAAAGGACGACAGGCTCCATCTTGTTTAAAAATGTGGAATCAGCCACAACTGTCCTGAATTCTAAGTTGGCATAATTGAACAACCTTCGTCGTCACACAAGTATTTTTTATATAACGAATTCAAATTTGGTTTTGAATAGCTCTATTTACAGCATTGATTGGCTCTGTCACATTGTATGCGTTCTATACATAGCTATGCTTTGATTAAATGGAAATTCATTTTCCCAGTTTAGCTTTATTGGATTTTCATCGATTTGATTGATCTTGGTGTGGATTCGATTTGTTTGATTTAGTTAAAATGGATGCTCTGCTATCAATTGAATTCATTTGTATCTATTCAAGACAGGATATATTTCTCGTATTTCAATTGTGAACACAATCACATTTCGATTCGATTTCATTATAATGTATACACTATGATTGGCAATAGTTTTGATATGGTTAATTGTTACGGTTTTATGTCCCATATGACTTTCGACCAACAGGATAACAATTCATATTATTTTCAATATGATTCTATTAATATACATCCAAATCGTGAATAGATTCAATTCATAACGGTTATACCCATCTGGTTAATTCGCATTGGTTTGCTGTTAGTTCAACCATGTTATCAGTTGGATTCGTAATGGCAATGTATTTTCTGTTTGAGTTTGATTTGTAAATGAGATTGAATTCATGATTTGTTTCTATCGTGATTTGTTTCGATTATTTGCCCAGTTTGCAATTATAACTTCTGTTAGTTTTATTAAGATTGTAATCATAATTAGTCGATCCTGTCTGTTGACTGTGCAAGGATCAATCACAAATTTGGTTGGGTTGATGTTGTCACGTATGATTTCGTTTACACATAATCAAAACAGTTTTTCCATCTGTGTATTCAATTAAACGATATGAATCTTTTGCCACATCATTAAAGCTATAACGAGTGGAAAATGGTTGTGTTGGATTAGATCGTATCACTTA
>ML824767.1:47406-60878 GCA_009831015.1 Picea engelmannii | reverse complement strand
CAATTCATGTCAAGGAAGTAGGGATTGAGAAGGTATCTATTAACCGGTGACGATAGCTTCTCCCCTTCAACTATGTCCAGGTTGAATTAGTTGAGAATAACTTCGCTCACAATTTGGTAAGGTCTAGTCCACAAACTATCAAACTTCTTATGCATTCCTAGTTTTTCCTTCTTTTGTCCCATAGTAATACTTGGATCCTTCTTTAAAAATCCTTTGTGATCAAACTCACTATTTTTTTGGTTACATGCTATTTGATCCAAATCACCCCTCCTAGATTCATCTAGTTCTATCAATTGATCAATTCTTCCTTGCAGAGCTTCACCATCAATCATGTATTCTAATGTAAATTAGAGGGTAGAAATTCATAGGTTAATGGGCAGTTTGGCTTCCAATCAATATACTAGCTCAAACATGATTTTTCTTGTGGAATTATTGGTCATGATGCAGTCTTCCCATAAAGCATACTTGATCTTACTATCTCGGGATTTCTTTTTTTCTCCTCCATTCTTCTTGAAAATATTCATTAGATTCTTATTACTTGATTATGTCAATCCATTTCCTTGGGAATAGTTGTTGGAAGAATGAGATAGCACAATCCCAAACTTGAAGCATAATTATACCAAAGAAATGGAGCTAAAGGAATTAGCATTGTCGGTAGTGATCTTGGCAGGAGCACCGAGCCTTGTTATTATTCTATCCTCAAGAAAGTTCATGACGATTTCATCAGTTACATTTTTTGTTGGGATGGCCTCTACCCACCTAGTGAAATAGTCTGTAGTAGTCAAAACCCAATGATATCCATTGTTGGATATTTCCTTAAATTCACCAATGAAGTCTAGACCCCATTTTTGAAAAGGATCTTTAGTAATGACTGGTCCCAGAGGAAACACGTGGAATCATTGTTTTCTTGTGAAGAATTGACATGGATGGCACAACCTAACATAACGATGGGTATCAGTGAACAACATAAGCCAATAATATCCAACTCTTAATATCTTATGGGTAGTGGTGCGGGCAACAAAGTGACCACCACAATATCCTAAATGGAGTTCCTTAACTAATCGGTTAACTTCATCTTTGTTCACACATCTAAGGATGATTCCATTAGGATTATTCCAACCTAGGTCATCTTGAGTCAAACAATACTTCATAGCCTTTAGCTTCAACACTCTCTTTTTGTGATCTACCAAGTGGTCCGGGCATGAGAGGTTATTTAAGTAGTAGATAATGTCAGCGTACCATTCATCATGCTCTAACTCACTAATTATCATGTTGACTTGTTCATTTCCCCCCATTTGTATTGCTTCTTCATTACTCTCGGTCAACATCTAGGCCAACCCCTGCCCCTTGATACTATTAGTGGGTTTAATGTCTAAGTCATATTCTTGAATTTCAGACACTCATGTTGGGCCCTTCGTTTTTTAGGGATGCCAAATTTTACGGAAATACATAAGTTTTGTGGAAAGTGCAACCACTCAGCAAAATACTTGACATGGCGAAAAACAACCAGTCGAGCAAAAATCCAACTGACAGTCTAACAACAATGAAAAAAACTAACTAGATCATGATCCAGCTGGATGAACAATGGAAAGATCCAAGACCTTCGAGTGCATGCAAGGAGAAAGTCGGAAAAGACATCGAAATCAAGAAAATAGCAGCAGAATCAAGAATCCAAGAAATGTCAAAGGAAAGTTATAAATTTGGATTTATATAAAGGGAAAAAGGGTTAACCATTGTTACTAATGTTGCCTTAGAGCTATTCTAAAGGGTTCTTGAAGGTCACTATGTTTGTGCAGAGGTTCAAAGTCTGTAATGGGTATATGGGACTAGATTCTGCTACGTAAACTAATGTACAAGGGATGCACTTTGTGTATGAATGTTTTGAGACACTACAAATATAAGAGATTATTCGGGCCTTAAAATTTTGATGTATATTATATGCATCTATGATTTCTATGTTGCGCAATTGTGTCTATCCTATGTATTTATCATATAATTATTGTTTATGAATGTCTTCTTGCGTATAGATGTTTGAATCTGAATATGATGATGCTAAACCCAATGATGCATTCTCTATAACTCACTTCACCACACACAAGTCTAAGTTGTGCTTCGGGTGAGACCTCCTTCCCTTATGGAAGGTTGAATATGCCAACGCTCCTAGACTATGGCGGTATCTTTGTTGGAAACCTATGAAAACCCCAGTCTCCAATTCTTCACCAACAAATGGTTTCATTGTCGGGACCTGAGCTTTAAAGTGAGTCTTTAGAGGATGCCTCATGGGATCTTCAAATCAGACGTTGAGAATTTGTGGGAATGAAGGTGTGACGAGTGTATACAACAAGAAGCTGAGTTTTGAAACAAAATTTTTAGGGATGTGAAGAGTGTTGTCTTTTATTATAAACCTGTGACTGACCAATACGAGATATTTTGGATTCGATTCCTTGAATAGGTATTTCAGTGGCTAGAGCGGTTGCAAGAAGCACCCGAATATAAAGATCAAGTTAAGAGAAGATATAACTGGACTTTTGATAATTTATCAGCCCTTCACTTGTTAGATTATCATATCTCTCATGTTGTGGACTTATGGGTGCATAATACTCTAGAAGGATATATTATTAATTTTGTTGCGAAGAAACACAAATATTTTTCAAAAGCAGAAGCAATATTTCATGAGGGAGTCAGAGGTAGATTGTTACAGGAAATCCATTTGTGGATCAATATTTTGTTAGTGGAAGAAGGGCTGTTACATGTTCTCTTAGTTGAGATGGCAGCGTAAACCCCTGCACTCAGGGGGGAGGTGGTTTGCGGGAGGGTCATGAGTCCATAAAGAAGGAGTTTTTGGAGATGGGGGGTCGACGAGAGAAAATTACAAGAAATGAATGAGCTCTACGGAGGGATGAGTCTTTTGAAAATATGTGGCAGAACCAGATGACAAAGGTAATGAAGAGACTTGATCAATCATGAAAGGAGATTGATTGTGACAGTAGTCGAAGAAAATAATTCGAGAGATTGTGAGAATTGTTAAGAAATGGAAGGTTGGCCAGCCAATGGTTGAAGGAGAAATTTTGGGAGAGTGTTGAAAATTATGTAGGAGACAGACATGAGAAGAGAACCTTAGGAGAGGCAGATGAAGGAGTAAATATAGTCTCCACCACTGAAGAAGAATATTCAGCTGAAACCTCAGAGGTAGTTGTGGGAGAGACGAAACCCACAACTCTAGACAACGTTGGACTGCACCATGAGGTAGACGAATCCTTGCAAGAAAATGTGACCCCCCAAATCAAAGAAATTCGCTTTGTAGGTAAAGGCCCCATCCCCGAGTCAACTATTCCCCTTGCACCATTTGAAAATATGGTAAATTCTACAATCAATATTTCTGTAGTTTCTGTCATTTCTAACCCTTATAGTCCAACAAGTTCAAGTATTAGTAGTAGCAACAATGTGGCAGGTGTTTCATTTGTATCTCAACCAGAATCCTAGGGGTTCATATTAATAGGATCTCTAAGTCCATCGATGACACATCAACACGTGTGATTTCTTACTCGATACCCATAATTTTGGGGTAAAGGGGATGAGGACGTTGAGCAACACTCATTTCTTTATGAGCCCGTCTGGAGGTCTCGCAAAACTCTGGACGCAAAAAAAATGGTTGAATTCTAGACCACTTTGAGGGGTCAAGATATAAACTGGTATATGAAATTTATTGAGCCAGGGAATAATCAAGGGCAACCTTTCTCTTTAACCTATGTGAAGGAAAATTTTATAGCGGAATTCCGCTTACCTTAGTCTGAACAATAGGCTCTCTCCGAGTTGCAACATATAAAACAAAGAGATGGCGAGTCCGCATGGGAATATAACCAAAGGTTTAAGGATGCGATAGAGAAATTAAAAAACCCTATCCGGGAAGACCACCAACGAGAATGGTTTATTCAAGGGTTGTTACAATTAACCCGAATCCCATTGAATCAAAATGGAATAGCTACTTTGGGAGAATCATTGGAACAAACTATGAAAATTGAGGCTATGGCAGGTTATCTAGGAACTTTGCGAGTGATGATACCACCTGAAGATCATAATATTGTGCAACTACAAAGACAAATCTTCGTGTTAACTGACAAGATCCAAGAGTTGACCCCTCCTAGAGCAGGACAACCACATGTATGGTGTACTAGATTTTATATAGAAGGTCATACAACAAATGAATGCCCAATATTGAGGGGTTTAGGACCCCCCACTCACCTGATGACTCCTCCACCGGTAGGCCCATCGGGAGGAGTTTCTCAAGTTGTCATTTCAATGCAATTTCATGGTACTATATAATACCATGGTTTCATGAATCATTAAGGAGGCCAAAGAAATGAGTATTGCGAGATATGTGGAAGTCACGAGCACTCTCCTAGACACTGCCCTATTCTACAAAAGTACACCTTTGTTCCAAATACAATATATTGTGAATTTTTTGGGTCCCCTACTCATTCTACCAAATAATGTAGAGCTCTGGATGCTCTCACCGACATATTATATCATTCCACATTTAGAGCCAATGAAACTCCTCAAGGGTTCGGAGGAGGTCATCGAGGTGGAGTAAATTTCAAAGGAGGACGAACTAGCAGAAGGAGACCAGGTCGCTATTACAACTGTGATGAGAAAGGGCATCTTGCAAGAGATTATCTGCTTCCATGAAGACCATGGTGTGCACATTGTAAAAGTAATACCCACTCCATTGAATATTGTCTCAATTTGATTTCCAAATGGGAAGACAGTGCAAGGCAAAGAGGGGCCAATTTGATAAATTTTGAACATAGATTTGTAGTTGAGGGAAAAGAGCAAGAAAACTTTTAGGGGCCAAATTTCGTCGATGGAATAATTTTCCACGATTTTCCCCAAAAAATGATTTGTCAATTTCCAAATTTTTTAAAAATGATTCACCCAAATTTTATAGGATAAAATTATTTTGCCTCAAAAATAGCCAAAATTTTATAGAAACAATATAAAATCCTAAGAAATTTTAATATTTCAATAAAAATGTCACTAAACATTTTACATATTTCATTTTAAGAACTAGTAAGATTCACCAAGGTTTCTATAGTTTAAGATAAATTTTCATCCTAAAAATTATCCCTGGAAAAGAGCATGTTATACTGATTTCTTAAGGATACCTAAGGAGATGATGTCTCGAGGCCCTCAGGTTGTAGACATGGAGTACCGAGAGACATATGAATGCCATCATCCACTTGCACATACAAATACCCACCACACCACCACATGTCTTAGGTTCATGATAAAGGTATCCACCACATCAGCTAGCTTCCGGAAGACATTGGGTCTTTCTCCATGAGGTACAAGCAAGGTATTATGGTGAGTGTCATTTAAATATTTGAGGCATTTAAGTTTGTTGCATTTAAAACTGCTTTTGATTATGTAACATTTGCTTGAAAATTATGCTCTTTGCCCTTTTCACTTTGGTGGTTTTCATTGTTCCTTAGCAAGTGGTCACCCTTAGGGAAAGGTTTTCTATTGGGAGGTCCCCTTGATAACTCATCATGCCATTCCCAACCATACTGATCCAATTTTTTTTCGGCACGAAATTAGAGCGGAGATGTAATAAAGAAATCCATAGAGATAACGCAGATATCCAATAATATAACATAAATTTATCAGAGATGCAATCATAAACAAAGAGATACAATAATACACGATTTCTATTAATGAAATAAATGTATAGAGACTGTAAAAATACAGAGTGAAAGACTCGCTAGAATGGTGGTAGCTTATCTCTGAGAAGAGATGTGATGGCTACTCGCATTCACAAGAAGATGATTACAATGAGGCTCTAAAGGCCTTTTTACAATAAACAGGAATCCCAAAAACTCTAGACATCCAAAAACCTAACCCTAGGAGATGAAGCACCAAAAGTCATGTGGGCCTTGTTTGGGTAAGTTAGTACATCAACTTCACGGGGTCATAACTTTTGCATACGATCTCCATTTTAGGCGCATGATAGCCCATTGGAAAGGTATCATTGAAAGGAAATTCCATATTTCTCCCCATTTTCCCAAAAACGTCATTTAGGGCCTCAAAATGGCCCAGGAAGTTAAAAACTGCTAAAAATAGTAAATTACCAAAATTGTCAGAAAATTGTTTTGAGCCAGTTGGAAAAGATAGGTGGCCACTGATATCCACCTGATCAATCCTCCCTCATTAGGAATCAATGGTATCCATTGCGTTGAGTGACCGGGGGAGAGGAAAAAACATTTGCTGAATCTAAATCTTGGTGAGTTGCTTGCCTTGTTGGAGACGTCGCGCTGCTCAGTTTGTGGAAGTCTGTCACGAACCTGTTGAGGCTGAGGTTGTTCAACAAGTCGAGCTACATGAGAGGACGGTGTATAGAAGAAATCTTTTCTCTTTGCTGCAACCTTGTCGACCTGCTTCTGTTGGATAGAAGGTGCTTGGGGTGAGGCTGTAGTGGTTGCAGTGTCCTTTTGTTCCCCTTTTGAACAGATTGTGAAGAAGCTGAATTTTGCAGTATGAGATACTACCTTGCGGCACTATTTAGGTGGAACAATAGTCATAACTACCTCTGGTATTCTGTAGAGATGACCCCCTAGAGAAACAATGACACTGTAGGGTCGAGACTCATAAACATCATGACATCTCCACATATATGGTTGTTCCAAGAGAACATCACAGACATCTAGTGGGGCAACATCACATAATACCTCATCCTTGAAGTGCTGGATACCGTATGACAATCGACATTGTTGGATGACATGAAGATATCGTCCTTGGCGAAGCCACCCGATGTTGTATGGATGCGGGTGTGGTGTTGTCGAGAATCCCAATTGTTTGACAACCTCTGCTGAGATGAGGTTCTTCTGGATTTCGCTATCAACAATAAAATGCAGTGGGGTCCACTTCAACCACATCTGTGAATGAAAAATGTGCTCCCCCTCTTAAGGATGTGTTGGTTCTTCTGGTTGAATTACTGTGGTCGCGACAATAGCAGTGGGGACTGCGTCAATGATTTTTCCTTTACCAATATTTTCAGAATCAGATTTTGAATCAGGGTTCGAATCCTTGTCTATGATCTCGTCCACCAACGAATGTTTTGAGCGACATTCATAGGTGTTGTGTTAGGGGATTTTGTGGAAATTGCACCATTTTCCAGTGCCTTTCTTTGTCTTCCCATGACCCTTCTTTTCCTACGGCTTGGACTAGTTTTTGGGAGACTGTTTGTTAGGGCCGTCTTTGTCATACTTTGGTTGTTGTGCATTTGCAGACCCGAACTCCCATTTGTTTTGGTGCTTAAATTTCTGCTCAATTTTAACAACATATCGATAAGAAACACAGAGTGATGAGATGTACAGAAAATCCATTTCAGTTTGGATGTATCTGTGTAGAGCCCCATGGTATTTCAGAACCAAATGTTGTTCGAAGTCTTTGATACCAATCTTGGTGCGCAAGGTATGGAATGTATTTGTGAACTCCAGAACTTCTTGGCCCCTCTCTTGTCGCAGTGTGGTCCATCTCATGTACTGGTCCTCATAGTTGCCAACAGTGTAATATTGTTCCTTTATCGCATCCACAAAAAAATCCCAAGTGGGCTCGGCCCCATATATTCTAGACTCCTTTGTGGAACTTTGATCCCAATAAGTCTCCCAGCATTTTTTGACATGGGGGAGAGATTTAAGGAGTGCGAAGGTGATCTTTTCCCTGTCGGAAAAATTATGAACAGAGAAATAACCTTCTAACATATTTAACCATTTGTCTAGGGCATTCGCATCTATTTGACCTTCAAATACGGGAATATCAAAATTAACCTGTACCTTGAAAGGAGAGGTGCTTCCAAAGTGATTGTTTGATGAAGATGCACCTGTTTCTATCGGAAGGCGTTGAAGGATGTGGGAAAAATTCCCCATCATTTCGTCCTTCTTTTGCGTGAGAGCTTGCTCAAGCAACATATTGATAGAATCGTCTGCTCTGTCGTTTTTATTTTCTTCTGCCATGGAGGATTTCTTTGGCATGCAAGAGCGATTGTATTCAAGAGAGACAAGCTCGAGACCCAAATTTATATACTCGGACCTCGTCGGGGACATGCATTGAAAAAAATGATCAAGATCAGCCTGCTCTGATACAACTGATCCGGATTATTTTCGGCATGAAATGAGAGCGGAGATATAATAAAGAAATGCACAGAGATATTACAGATATCCAATAATAAAACAGAAATGTATCATAGATGCAACCATAAGAACATAGATATAGTAATACACGATTTCTATTAATGAAAGAAATGTACAGAGACTGTAAAAATACAGACTGAAAGACTCGTTACAATGGTGGCAGCTTATCTTTGAGAAGAGATGTGACAGCTACTCACATTCGCAAGAAGATGATTACAATGAGGCTTTGAAGGCATTTTTACAATAAATAGGAATACCAAAAAATCTATACATCCAAAAACCTAACTCTAGGAGATGAAGCACTAAAAGTCATGTGGGCCCCGTTTGGGTAAGTTAGTACCTCAACTTCCCGGGGTCGTAACTTTTGCATACGATCTCCGTTTTAGGTGCATGATAGCCTGTTGGAAAGGTATCAACGAGGAGATTCATTTTGGAGGAAATATAGAAGGAACCACCATATTTCTCCATGTTTTCCCAAAAACGTCGTTTAGGGCCTCAAAATGGCTCCGAAAGTTAAAAACTGCTAAAAATAGTAAATTACCAAAATTTCCAGAAACTTTTTTGAGCCAATTGGAAAAGGTGGGTGGCCACCGATATCCACCTGGATCACATACTTTCCATTTTCTACACTTCATCCCCTCATCTCCTTATATTTATGGATTTTCGGATGCATTGACCCTAGAAGGGATTGCCCCTCATTTCGTGGGAAGAAGGGGCTGAAGGCCCAGAGGCTTGTAGCTGGAAAATGATAAAATCCAATCATAGACATTATAGATTATTTCCTAGGGATCCCTAGGACAATGAAATGTCTCTCATAAGAAACTAATGGGACCCATAAAAAATAACAAATACAAAATGCCAACCAAGGTAGAGGGCGTGTGGGCAATGTTTTTCATGCTTAGGTAGAAGTCCTACATGTTATATTCAACTTGGGGAAGCATAATGTGAATGCGGTAGAGTCAAGGTGTGAATTATTTTTCATTCTTAGGTAGAATCCCCACCTTGGCTTCAACCTGGAAACATCTTAAAAGAACAAAATGCAGTAAATGGGCTTGGAAAAAGGTTGCATTGAAAATGAAGGTGCAACACACCCTCTACAAAGGCACTCGTAAATGAGACACTAGGATCCCTTGTATTTCATGAACCCAATGCAAAAACGTTTTTCCCCCATCCATGTAACCTTCTCCACATGACCTAGAGAGGGGTTCACCTGCAAAACACGCCTTGACGCAGGGAATGATTCACCCAATAGGTGTCCTTGTCAACCCTCCCATACCTAAACTTGGAAAATTACATAGGGTCTTTGAGCACATGTTTAGTTTGATGAGGTGGTTTTTTATGCACATGCTTAGATGAATATTTTATTGAATTGATTTACTTATCATGATGCATTTGAATTGAGATCATTGTAGAGCATATTCAATGTCTTTGCAGGACCTTGCTTGGTGGATAGATTTGGAAGAACAATCCTAACTTGGGCTTCCTTGGGATGGATACCATGGCCCATACACTGGATGATGATGGTATCCATTGGAGGCCTAAGGGACACCTTCAAGGATTTATCCTATCCCATTTCCAGCCCAACATTTTTCTCTTGAGGCCAAAACGCCACACTTGAGGAACTTGACGTCATCCTAGGGCTAGGGTTTTGGTGGTGAAGGTTTTGACGATGGACACTTAGCACGTTTTGATGGGAGAAGGATGTGCTTCAAGGAGGAAACCCTAATTCATGAGAGGGATTCCCTTGAAGGCCCAAGGAATTCCATTCTTTACTCCAACGACTTGCAAAAAGTGTCAAAACGTCACCCTTTAGAGGTTTGACGTCATCTTAGGGTTTCTTAAGTGCATTTTTTATGATTAAATTTGAATTTACTATGTAAAGGGGAAAAATAAGGGTTCTTAACCCCTTATTTTGTGGTTTACCATAAATTCAAGTGGACAAACACTTTTAGGAGGATTTGTATAAATAAGAATCATTTCGTTTAATTTTTGATATAGCTCTCCCATTGTGAGAAGACTACTTGGCTGAAATTTGCGCCCTGCTTGGGAAATTTTGTGTATCTCTCTTTTCTACTATCTCTTGTGATGATTTGTCTTGGCTATTGGATGAAGAAGTAATGCTTGGAATTGGTAAGTAATATCTCTTGTTGTTGCTTCTTTTCTTGGTTACAAAGTTATTTTGTTAATATTTTTTGGGAGTATAAGTGCATACAACCCCACTAAGTCCATAATTGTCTTGGAATAATTTGTTTCACAAAGGAATACTAGGAGAAGTTAGGTTTTTCCTAGCTAGTTTTGCCTGCCTTGGGGAGTAAAATGGATTACATCCCCAAGGAATTAACACAAATTATCTTTTTCATTTTAAAGACTCCATAACCCAATAGTTAAAGGCACTAATCTCTTGCATTGGAGAAATAAAATCATTGCATTAGGATACATAGAATCACGAGATATTGAAATTTTTTAAGTTGGTATATTTTCTATATGCTTTAAGTTTGTCAAAGCCTATAGGGTGTCTAGATTGGTCAAGTGGATCATGAGATATATCTAATTAAAATCTACATCCATTAGGGATGCAACAAATCATCTTTGATTTTGATTCTAACTTGCAATTTAACTATGGAAATATGCTAGTAAACCATCATCATCATTCTACTGCTAATTTAGTTGTTTTCATGGTTAAAACTTGTTCTGTAGAAAAAAATTTCTACGACCACTTGGATATTACAAACTTACTATGAAAACGTTATATAACAACCCTCTAATACCACTAAATCTTGTGTTAAAGTGTTGGAAACAATCTATATGTTTTATTGCTTCACTTCCAAACAAATCTTTGTTGCTTTAATTGGTTGAATCTGCAGTAATTAGTTGTTTTCCTTGTTGATATATGTTCTTGTTTACTGTTGTAATTAGGGAAAACAAGCTTAAATTTATTTTCCACTTAATTGGGAGCTTGTATACGTGTTTCTTCTTGTGTCTTGGGCAAGTACAATTATCTTCTGTAGGTACCCAAGCACTTGGAAACCATAGACCATCTTTGAGACTCATTACCAAGCCATTCTTCATTTAGTAACTTGACCTATAGGGGCATGACTTCTATAATCTCACCTTTCCATCTCGTTTTTCCCTAGGGTCACCCAAGATTCCCCCTTGTGTTGGATTTATCCTTCACTAAAGTGAGGGGAGGGTTTACCTAAGGTGATAGTGGGTAGATTCTCCCACCATTATCGCCATCTTGTGGATTGGGTCAAGATTTTACCAACCTACAATTTGCACGATAATAGAGATCAATATTATCATTGTCACTAGAGGAGGAACTAAGACCAATGTCGATATTGAAAGTCCTCACCAGATCAAAATCCAAAAGGTAGTACTTGAGAATACCAAGTATGACCCTGTAAGGCAGAAGGGATTTTTCAAATATGCAGTGGAGATTTTTAGGAAATTGTCTAGTCCTGCAATAACTGAGGTTGTGGAACCAAGTTCCAAGACACATCCTTGCAAACCCATAGTTTTGGGAGAACCATTTCCTACATTTTGGATGATGAAAAACTTACTAGAAAGTTATGCAACACACTGAAAAGGTCCTTGGAAATTGAAGGAAACTCGAAAGAGACCATTGTTGCTAACCTTCTAGTACGAAACACACTCAAAAGGTCCTTGGAAACTGAAGCAAACTCGAAAGAGACCATTGTTGCTAACCTTCTAGTACGGAATACAAGTGGGATAGAAAGAAGGAAGATGACAACTGAGAGGGAATTATGGCTGAACACTCACGTTAATGACTATGAGATCAAGGACATTATATTTGACTTAGGTTCTTATGTCAATATCTTTCGAAGGAAAAATTGGGAAGCGATGTGGAATCCCAAACTTGTATATTATCCTATTCAGATGTGGATGGAAAATCAATACTGCATCTATTCGGTAGGCATGCTGCAAAATGTCAAAGTAGATTTGGATGGTGTCAAAATAGTGGCAGATTTTGAAGTCATTGAAATAATGGGGGAAAAGTGTCTGTACCCAGCTTTGTTAAGCATTGATTGGGCTATAATAGATCTTAAGAAATAAATTATAACCTTTGAATATGATGGCATGAAAGTAACCCAGTCTCTAGACCCATATCAAGGTCCATGGTACAGTGACCCAATAGATGAGAGTATGGAATAGAATGCTCTAGATCAACTCTATACTATGAATGCAGGCAACCTAGTATATTACATTAAACTAACTATAGATGGATCTGTAAGTTGGCGAAGTATTCAGTCTGTGGAGGAAGACTCTAAAGCTACTTGGGACAACTGGAAACAAGGTAGGTATGATAGCTTTTCAATATGTTACACAACTGTATGAGCAATAAGGTGGATTGGAATGTAGATCAGGGAGTGTTTGACATATGATGGTACCTCATATTTATAGAAATTTCTCATTAACATAGAGGGTGGGGTTGCGGTAGAACACAAACTCTCAACACTTTACCTATTCCTGAAATGTTCTCCAGCCAGGTGGTGGGTTACTCACAAAGAAACTTTGTCCTCTTGGGATGAATCCAAGCTCGCTATATAACATCAGTTCCTTCCACTAGCATAGATATTGTACCTGGGATAGGATCAGAAGAAGAAAAGTCAATTGCTATCCCTGGAGATATATGATGGTAAGTCTAACCCAATTGCACACATTGAGCATTGTTTACAAGTGTGGAAGGATGCACAACTCCCATCCTCTCTAGGGACACATCACTTCTTTCATTCGCTAGGAACTATTCACAAATCCTGGTACGTGCACGAGGAAACAAGAAGGTAAACAATATGTTGGAAGACACTTCAAAATCAATTCTACCATGATTTCTTGTTTTCTGGTAAGACTCCTAAAATTATAGTTTTGTTGCAATTAATGAAGAGAAGGTTGTTTAATACTGAATTCAATCCCAAACAACTATTGGTAATCTGTCCTGAGCACAAAATTTTTCTTGAGTATAGATTTTATCGATCCCTTGTAGGAATACCTATGGCATGTAGTAAATTTAATGAGGACCCTGAAGATCCTAATGACTTGGAGGAACTCAAACCTTTAACCTTTCAGGAATCCGCTGGAACAAGAGAATTCAAGGATACCATATCAGGTGACATCAACAATTCATACACCCAACCTTGAGGTTGTGGAAAGTAAACATAGGGATTGAGGAACACCCAAATATGGCCTCCATAGGTGATTACTGGGATGAACAAACTATAACAGAGATACATGATCTGTTGTAAGAGTACAATGATCTCTTTCCTAAGA
>ML824767.1:2068-41843 GCA_009831015.1 Picea engelmannii | reverse complement strand
ACCACAAGACAAATCCTTCCATGTTAGGGACCTTAGACTCCTCATGCTCCCAAGTTTCAGCTAGACAGATAATATCAATATCACTCGGGATCCAACTTATCATAGGACCTTTGCGCCATGGAAAGCCATGACAATTCCAAAAAACGATCCCGAGTGTCCCAAATTCCTATTTATTATTATCCTTTTGGTCTCTATCCCGAACAATAGCTTTTCGATTTCTAATTATTGCCCATTTTCCTTCTTTCCTAGCGTCTTTTACCTTTTGAACTTCCTTCCTTAATTCAGCTTGGTCTTCGAGAATGAGGTCTTCATTTATAAATATTCCTGACCCTTTTAAGTTGTAGAGATTTACTAAGTATGCTATACATATATATTATGTGTTATATAAAACATATTTGATATAAATATGATTTTTTTTTTTAGATATTTATAAAAAAAAATTAAAGTGTTTTAATATAGTTTTGTCAAATATTTTTTTATTTTAGATGTTTTTTTTTTTATATTTTATTGAATTTTTTTTTGAGTTATATATATATATATATATATATATATATATATATTAAAATGTGCATCCACGGGATCTAGGTTAGACCCACTGGGGACTGGTACGTGAGCCTAGCCCAGATCTTGTAGATACACGATTTAAAACACATACACACACATATATAAACTAGCATACCCCCTAAATGGGCGAATGGGAATGCCAAAGTAATTTGAGGGAAGTTTTTATGTTAATGTTGTTAATTGGAACCATGAAGATATCAAAATTAAAACATCTACATGTGACTAATCTCCATTGAACAATCTCCTTTGTTTTAGGTGAAAACCTTATATTTCTTGTGCTCAAGTTGTGCAATTTCTTGCCTTGAGAAGAAGTAAACAAAGTTGGCTTGGTGAAAGGTGTTGGTGAATAGAGTTAAGAATGTACCTTTAAGATTGTCCACACAACACTTGCTTCCTTAAAAAGGATTTGTAAACAAAAACAAATTACACAAGTGTATGATAGATAGATACTTCATTTATTTTTATCTGTGTTTCTACTTATATTATCAATTTATGTATTACTCAAGTTATGAATTAATAAAATTAAAATTAAAATTAACATAATGTTTATAAATAAAAATAAAATAAATAGGGATTTATTTTAATTTTAGATCGATAAATTTACATTTTTATTTTTAGTTATGAATTAATTTATATAAAATTATTTTTATATTGAAAAGTTAAAATAATGAAAGGTTTCTATTTTTTCTATATAGATATAAAATTAAAATAGATTTATTTTTAATTCCTATTTATATTTAATAAACATAAATTTTAATATTAATACAAAATAATATAAAATATTTTTTGTAATATAATTTTTTATTTCTTTATTTAAAATAATGAAGGTTTCTATTTTTTAATATAGATATAAAATTAAAATAGATGTATTTTTAATTCCTATTTATATTTAATAAACATAAATTTTAATATTAATACAAAATAACATAAAATAATTTTTGTAATATAATTTTTTATTTCTTTATTTAAATTATTAAATGGAAAAAATTATTATTATTATTATTAGCATTAAATTAATTTTTCATCGCACAATTTAAAAATAAAGTTTACTTTTTATAATAAAATTTAAAAATTAATAATGAAGTTTACTTTTTATAACAAAATTTAAAAATTAATATGTATAATAAAAGACATCAACAAATATCTCAATGATAACTTAATATACAACCTCCTTCTCTAGACAATAACTCAATGCAGACAAACATGTACGCACAAACAATACTGACTCTAAAACCCTAAAACACTCCAATCCAATATACGTATTAAGAACAAAAAAATATAACTTGGACATGGATGGACTCAAGAAGAACGTAGCGATAGTATAATAATCACTTTGTGTAAATCATTGTTAAACATAAAAATCGTATTATCACCATCCATCCCTCCTCAGCAAAAAACTCTAACACAACTAATAACTTCTTCAACGTCTTTATCTTTTTACGCTTCAAATCAGTCTGCAAATCGGTTTACAGATTCTAATGGTTTTACTCTTTGTCAATAACATTCTTTCCACTACAATTTTTCTTATGGCATCCCCTGTAGGTCAGCTGAATAACATTCTTTCCATTGAAATTTTTCTTATGGCATCCCTTGCAGGTCGGCTGAAGGTATCCATGGCTCTCTTAATGTTTTTGAGGCATGAGCAAAAGAGAACATAAAGGAATAGTGGGATAGATGGACGGACCACAAGAGGCGGTGATGGATTTAGCGTAGGTAAGTGGGTTTATATCTACACATTGGAGGTGGTAGCTAAAAAATGTGATCGGAGCTTATCAGAAGAAAAATCCGATAGCAATGGTGAGATCCCTGAGATCAAAGCTAGGTGTTAATTGATGTTTGACATTTGATGTCAGACTGACAGATTTAGTTATGTTCTAGGGCATATCTCTCATCCTTTAGTTCTTGGTGGTGGTCGACGAAGGTCAGAAATAAAGCATTGCGACTAGTATTTTATGCTCACAATGGAAAAGCAATGCATGTTGGATTGATAAGGTGGTTTTCCAGGTTGACAACTGGAGTGATATGTGGTTTTTTTGGTAGACAAGTTTTGGAGTGATAGGTGGTTTTTTTGGTTGACAGGTTTTTCCCTGTTGACAAGTTTTGGGCAAAACCTTTCCTATAAATGCCTTCGGCATAAACAGATATGATTTTTATATAGTTTTGGGCAAAACCTTTCCTATAAATGCCTTCGGCATAAACATATATGCTTTTTATATATAATATATATAAAAAGCATATATGTTTATGCCGAAGGCATTTATAGGAAAGGTTTTGCCCAAAACTTGTCAACAGGGCAAAACCTGACAACCAAAAAAACCACCTATCGACACACACACACACACACACACACACACACACACACACACATATATATAATAAAATAAGAAGGTGTTTTAATTTAGTTTTGTCAAATATTTTTTATTTTATATGTTTTTTTTAATATTTTATTGAGTTTTTTTTTATGAGGTTTTTTTCTATATTTTTTTTTCTAAGTTTGAAGGCATTTTTTGTTTTTTTCTTTAACAAAAAAAAATATTTTTGTTTTAAATTATTGTTTTCATTTCTTTTTAGTTTTTCTTTTGTTTTCACCATTTTATTAAGTTTTGTTGTTGTTTTTTTTTTAATTTGGATTTTGAATATATTTGTGTCTTCATTAAAAAAATATATTTGTATAGATTTTATCTTTTCTCTTTACTTATTTTTTAATGTAAATTTAAGAAAAAAAAAGAAGTTAGTAAATAAATTTTCAAGTGACCATTTAGGATCCAATTTTTGGTTTTTTATTTGTGTAGGGATTTGTTGTCAAGGCCACAGTTTGAATTAGGTCATAATTAGCTGTAATTTTAACGTTTAGAAAAAACATTTTGCTTTAGGTAGCGTCATGTTTTTATTTAGGTGTTGATTTTAAGGTTTTTCTAAGCAACTATTTTATGTTTTAAGGCCATGCTTGAAAAAAGTTGTAATTTTGACCTGGTCAAAAAAATTGGTGCTAATGGTAGCACCACGTTTTGATTTGGGGGTTGATTTTAGAGTTTTTTTGAGCAACCATTTTATTCTTTAAGCCCATGTTTGAAAAAAGTTGTAATTTTAACCTGGTTACAAAAAATGGTGCTACAGGTAGCACCACTTTGTGATTTGGGGGTTGATTTTAAAATTTGTTTGAGAAGCCATTTGATCCTTTAAGCTCATGCTTGGAAAAGTTGTAATTTTGACTCGGTTACAAAAAATGGTGCTACCGGTAACACCACTTTTTGATTTGGGGGTTGATTTTCATGTTTTTTATGCAAAAATATGGGTTTTAAGGGCTAGAGTTCTCGTTTTGAGGTCACAGTTCTCATTAAGTTGGTAACTATGTTGATTGTGGTGATGCCAAAAACTATGCCAAAACATGTGATGTCTGTCAGCAGGTTGGTAAGTCGTCACGTAGGGATGAGTTACTGTTACACCTTGTTTGCGCATTGCACGCCTTTGAGAAGTGGGTCGTGGGCTTCATTGGTTCCATTAATCCACCAACTAAACACGCAAAGTCCAAATACATCATCACTGCAACTGATTACTTAACTCACTAGGTTGAAGAAAAAATTGTTCGGGATTGTTCTATAGATACAACAACTCAATTCATCTTTGAGAACATCATCACTAGATTTGGGTTCCCTCGGATTTTAAATAGCGATCAAGGAGCCCACTTTATTAGTGAGACTATTGCTAGTCTTACTTAGGAATGTCTCATTCAACACCATGAGAGTAGTCTATATCATCCGCAAGTCAATGGTACAGTGGAGGCGTTTAAAAAAATACTAGAGAAGGGGTTGACTAAATTTTGTTGCACTAATAGAGATGACTGGGAGGAAAGGGTCCCAACAATACTATGGGCCTACATGACTACTACAAAGAAACTACATAAATATACTCCATTCCAACTAGTTTATGGCCGAGAAGTAGTTGTTCCCGCTGAATTCATCACTCCAAGCTTACATATTGCACAAGTCACTCACATGAAAGATGATGAATCAGTTGCAAAATGGGTCACATAGTTTTTGGTATTGGACGAAGCTCGATTTTTGGTCTATTTTCATCAAATAGTCAAGAAGGATAGACAAAAGGCTTGGAAATATAGGCACATTAAGACCAATACATTTGTGCGAGTTGATCAAGTCCTATTATATGACAATAAGTATCAAAAGCATCCTGGGAAATTGCAGATGCATTGCCTTGGACCTTTTATAGTTGCAGAAATCCGTAAATCCAGAGCTTTTAGATTCGTGAAAATTGATGGCATTCTTTTTCCAAGATGGGTGAATGGCGCACATCTAAAGCCCTACTTTTTTGCTTAATATGAGAAATTGTGTGATGCTCCTTTCACTGAGAGTGAATTTAGTAGGTAGGATTTCAATTATTTTTCTTTTTTTTCAATAAAATGGTAACGAGTCCAACTGTCACTTGTCGTAGAGCCTAGTTTCCATTGTCAAGTTGTTCAGCCCAGATATCACCTTTGTGGTTGAGAAGGTCTAAATCAAATCCTTGCATATTTAGTAACTTTCGAGTTTGAAATCCGTGCTCTTCCACTGTCATTTCGTTCGTTACCTACCATTAGTACCTTTTTAGTCATCATCCTGTCATTAACTATCAGAGTCACTTAACTCCCAACAACTATTCATACCTTTTCAGCTAATTCATGGTGTGTTATTTACTTTTCTGGTTAACCAGCTGTCCCACCATCGGGTTCTTAGTTATGCTCTTAATTGCTCAAATCTCTCTTAGATTTTTTCACGTTCGATGGGCACATCCGACATTAATAGCACATTACCTCCATGTTGTATATCTTATTGGAAGCTAGTCATGTCACTTCCTAAATGTTTCCTATATACTCATATTTTCCCGTCTGTTCAAACGTTATTGTGTTTTCTTCAAGTTAGTTTCATACTCAGTCATGGATCCCCTTGAGCATTCACTGAGCCCACATATGTGCCTCTATCAATTAATGTTATTTTCCTACCAACACAAGTCAGATAAGATGGTTCACACTTCCGATCGAGGGTCTATTCCTAAATTTGTTGTTCCATAGGAGTTTATCGATCCCCATGTCGAAGTCCTGGGCGAGCTTCATGGAAAGGTGTATCAAACTCGGTTGCTTGACATTGATCTCGTAGATACATTGCAGTAGCCACATATTACTATCCATACATCTATGGATTTCTTGGCCCTTCTGAATGGTTAACTGCAATGGGACTGTAATCCATATTTCATACCCCTTCAGGATACTACCTTGCTCAATTTGCGCGACCTACCAATGTTCGTCACTACTGGAGAAGTTTCTCAGTGCACGAAGTTTCTCATCAGCCAGGTGCATAAGTTGACTAGTCTTTCCATGGAGGGGCAAGACGTCACACAAGTCTTCCAGGGCTCAGGGAAGCATGACCCTAAGAAGGGAGAGATTAGTTTATATGAAAAGTATGGCACACAGAGAGGAGGTCATGGCACACTCATTGACCAGATCAACAATGAGTAGGTTTGATGTGCCTGCTACATAATTGCAAGAAAGGTCATGAAGAATTACTCGTGGGGTGAGAGTATGATCGACACCATCACAGTGGTCGAGTTTAGAAAAAATGACACACCTTTGAACTGGGGAAAATACCCGCTCACAAAGATGTTGTAGGTCTACGTTGATGTGCATGGGCATGCCACATACTTCATATATGGATACATGTTGGCCGCATTTGTTATGTGGAAGTGATAGTTGCCTCAGGGTCGGATCGCCAAGATCTTCAGCCCCTGGCACAATTGAACTACTATTACTCACTCAAAGGATTATGATGATTCATTTCTCTAGTGACACAATGATCTTATTTCCACTGCTCAACGACCGAGGATTCCACAGGCACTGCTCAACATGCACACCCATAACATTTGGTTTGGTATGAACTGTGACTACACATTTATGAGGCCCTTAGTTGTAGCTTAGTACATTTTTCACACCCTTCCATTGACTTTCTATTTGGATGAGGAAATTATGTACAAGGAAGTCATGGGTTGGCCAGAAGTTACGATGGAAAAGAAAAGATATGGTTTTACCTACTCGATGCCTCCCATCTCATAGTAGTAAGATCCTATGCAGACACCTGGTGTAGGTCCCATCTCAGAAAAGAGATATCAGATGCCCTCAAGCTCAAAGGAAGGGGGAAACAAAGGTGAAGAGGAAACACTCTCAAGGGGGACAGTTCAAATTTCATTTTCCTCCATCTTGGACAACACGACTATCTCTGGTAAGGAGTTGCATAAAGTATTTGGTTCTTATTTCCCTATCAAGAAGTCGTGCACTGAATCTCCATAGAACTCTACTTCCAACCATATTATCATTGACACCACTCCTATGTCCTCCCTTCCACCTTCAACTCACCCCACCACCACCACTTTCCCTCCGTTCACCACCATCATCACTTTTATTGATGATCCACTAGTCGAGACCTAATCCACTTCCATCATCGAGGAGCTCAACCGTCAACCACCTAGTTCAAGTGCAGATGCCTCATCTTCCACTCCCTCTTCCCCTCATCATCATATGGACACTACTGCACCATTCACAAAAACTACAGGGACCACCATTCCACTTCCCTCCTCTTTTCCCCAATTTTTGTAGGTCCAAGTACCCCTGGACACATAGCCATACACTATTCTCCATTCTGAGCCAAAGACAGGGCCAGAGGTTAGAATGTAGATGGACCTATATCCTCCATATACTTATATGGACATCCAGGAAAATACTCACTCAACTCACAGTACCCATTCCATTAAGGAACACATTGAGTCGATGCCACAAGATCCCCAACAATGTCACGCCATTTTGGAATTGTGCCTCGAGTGCAATGATTTGATTGCAACACTCCCTCCCAAGGTTTAGGATCGACTCACCCGTAGTATTTGCATTTCATCGCCTAGTTCTGACGGTGTTGGCACCTTGTTAACCCCTAGATTTTCACCCTTGAAAATCTTGAGGGTTAAAATCCATCATGCACTATTTTGGCTGGCATTTTGAGATTCTCCCATAGTTTAACACTTGTGTTGATAAATAGGTTGGTTCCCATCCGAGGCAGGTATATGATCGATACATGGTTGTTTGGTTCAGAGTTAGAGTTGACTTGGTTTCCAGGAATTTTTGAGAGAGATGTATACATACAACAAGTGTTGCTATTTTTTAGGAAACACGGTTTGAGTGGGTGTCTTGATAGTTTGGAGAAGTTCTAAGCATACAGTATGAGTCCTTGCATGATTCTAGGCCCGATGACACTTTTCCTGGCGACGTGTAGTAGTGTTATATTTTTAGCAAGTTTTTCTCCAGGCGCCGTATTCAAATTCTGAGTGTGAAATATTGATCCTTGAGACATCCAGAGTCTTTTGGATCTTTTCTAGGATGATGTGGAACAATTTACTATTTTTAGTAGGTTGAGCATTAGGGCTTGCATGTCAATTCTGATAACATATTTGGACCCCTTGCGGAAAGATGGGATCAATGAGTATAAAGTCAAGGGAATTCAAACAACTTTTTGTTTTTAGCAATGTCTATTTTTAGACAATGACATGTGGCAATGTTCTCCTAGTCATCCTGGGTGATGTGGACAGTTTCCTACAATTTAGGAACTAGATTCTATTTTTATAAATGTCTATATTTAGCTGGTACAGTCATCATCCATGCAGTGCCAAGTGGAACCCTCAAAGATCGACACGTGGCATAGCTACAAAGTGATGTGGCACCCACTTAGGCATGGGTCTCATTTTCCCATGAAATGAACGTTTAATAATTAATTAATTGAGCTAAAGGGGGGTGCATAACTAGGTCCCATTTCCCGTATATTCCTCCTCACACTTAGTTCTCCACTTTCTGTGCATCACTTCCACAAAATTCGCCCCTAGTTGATTTTAAACCGTAAATTCCTAAAATTAAGGAGATTCCCTAAAATTTAGAACGAATTTGACTTGGAATAACTCAACCTCTTCTTCTATCTCCCTAAGTGCACCCTTTTCTCTCTCTCTCACATGTGGGTGGATTACCGAGTTAACTCTCACTCATATCTTGCATGTCTCAGTAACTTGGATGCATAACTATTATTATCCATTTCCATGCATCCATGTGCCTTATCTAACCCTTATTTTCACACTTAACTTCATCATTCACTCACTTTCATCTCCTAGTGTGATTTCCTAACCTTTAGGTTGCATTCTTTCTCTCCATGTGCATTAAAACTCTCACAACTCACTCTCATGACCTTGGACATGCCACTTAAGACTTAGTCTTAAGTATGTTATTTCACTTGAGCACCTTATTTAGCCATTCCACTCTAGCACACGAGTTATTTTCACTTCTCCTCATCCACATGGCGCTCTCCTAAGTTCTAGGGTGTAATTCTCCTCCCTTCATGTGCATTAAGTCCATGCAAACTCTCACAGACACTCATTCATCTCACACACTTCACTCTCTCATGCACTTAGACTCAAAATTTAGCCAACCATTTAAATTCTCTCCTTTTCCTTGAGATATGCACCCCTAAGCTATATATTGGAAGCTTCACAGAGGTTCTTGGTCGGTTCTTGCAGCAACAACATAGTCTCTCTCTTTCTCTCTCTCTTTCTAGTTTGGTGGATTTTATCTGAGCAAAGGAATCATTATACCGTTTGTAAGCTTTCCAAGTGTGGGACAATCAACCCTCTTGTAAGCTTGATCAATAAAGAAGTGTGTGTTTTATCTTCGAACTTCTCTTCTTAGCAGTACTATGGTAAATTTGTGATCTGATTTGTCATTTTTTGAACTATTTATTGTGATTATTTCGACCTTTTGAACAATTTTTCTCTTCTTTTTCCAGTCTATTATCATTGTGCTAACCCTATAGGTTCCCACCAAGCATAGAATATTACTTTTCCTCATCATTTTTTATTTCTTTTACATGCTGTCCAAGACGAACAACTTTTTGTTTTGTAGGTTTTACACACAGAAATTAGACCTAAAGGTAGCAACAAGGCACTTCAGTGTGCCTATAGAATCCCCCTAGAGGCTAGCAAGAACTGGCCCAAATGGAGAGGAGTTTTTCCAGTGACAAATTGGGGACCTCCTCCTTTAATTAGATAAGGTTTTACTGCTTTCCTAACACATATATCAACTCAGAATTGGAAGGTAAAAATTTGTGTTAACAATTTGGCGTTGTTGCTAGGGAATGTCGGCCTTGGTAAATGACAATCAATGATTTTTTATTTAATTGTTTTATTTTTTCTAACTCACCTGGACACTCCACAGGATACATGGACGAATCCACAGGGGACTTACACAAGAAGATATTTCAGTTTTGATTCCATCATAAGGTCTAGTTCCGAGATTGAAGTAACTCTAACATATTTCCGGAAAAATACTATCATTTCACCAAGAACTTCTCTCGAAGTTGGTAAGCATAAGAGTTCTTAGGTAAGTTCTTTTTTGACGAGCACTATGGTGAGTGTATCTTCGACGTCTTCATATTTATTTTTATTTTCATCTCAAGCTAGTAGTAGGGTAGCAGTTTTGCTTGTTTCTATATGAGATTAACAATATGGCCACAACTGTGAGGCCACCAATAAGGTGGATATTTTCTTCTTTTGACCCACTAATCTTTGTTGCATTCCCAGATTATCCTCATGACTTACTTGCAGGTAAATGGATTAAATGCTTGCCTTTGTTTGTAGGAAGGTCGAGAGAATCAATTGAGGACCACTTGGTTGCTTTTTCAAAAGTGTTGTATGATTTTGAGGTGGAACATGAGGATGTGGTGATGAGGATGTTTGTGTCGACCCTTGAGGGGGAGGCATGCACATGGTACAAATCTCTTCCGGATGCATCCATTGATGGATATGATTTGTTCCAAGAGAATTTTATTGAAATATGGGAGAGTAAGCCAGGCAATTCTTCCTTAATTAATTCTTTTACTCATATTAAAAATAACGGGGATGAAACTGTCACTGATTTTATGCTCATTTTTCTAAAAAGTATTATAAATTTCATATTACTATAAGGCCTAATGATGCTTGTGCTTTGATTTTTTATCTTGAGGCCTTTGATGGCATTTTGGGTATTTTCCTCAAGAATAAGGAAACTCGAACTCTGGAGGAGGCCTAGGTTGTTGCTATTAAGTTAGAAAGAGATTTTATGGCAACCCATGGCTTCATTTCGATCCATGACTTGCCACTATCGATTGTTAAAGTAGTGCAGGAAGTCTGTGTTATTGAAGATGAACCACAACTTTCACCATATAAAGTTCCCATAGATGAACATGAGGGTTATAACCCAATCTTAGATGATCCAAAACCAGTAATTGCACCATTTGAGTCACATGTGGAGTTCCAAGAAGATGAAGGTGAATATTTGAATACTCAAGAGTGTTCATTGGTTCCTCCCATTAGTGAATATGAAAATTTTCAAGAGGAGGAACCACAGGTTAACCAAGTTGAGATCAGTCAAAAAGAGTTTTCATCCTTGCCTATCACAATAGTGGTCTAGGAACAACTTGTTCAAACACCATTACAACAAGAGGAGCGACTTTTAGTTTAACCAGAAGATGATGTCCCTTTCAATTTTCCCAGTATTCTACATCGTTAGGTTGTCTTAAGGATCCTAAGATTGATCTGATCTTAGTTATCAGAGTTCACGATGACCCAGTTGAGCTCAAAATGGTGGAGGTATTTCAACAAGTAGATGGTAAGATTTTCGTCTCTCATGCATCTATTCTTATTACTATTGAAATACCATGTTCTATGTCCCAACCAACCTTTATTCTACTAGCACCCTTCAGTTATGACTTCACCAACAAGTACATCAAGGCATTTTTGGGTCACATAAGATTTCATGGTGGGCCCCCCTAGAAGGTTGACTTTGTTGACCTCTCTCGTTGGACTGATATTTGGCTGCATGGTTACATTGGTCCTTTGAGTATGATGATTTAATCATGGCAACTTTGACGTAAAAATTTTGGGTCTAGGGTAGTTTTCTTTCCTTTCTACATTGTCATTTCAGTATTTCCTTCTTGCTGATTTTTTACAGTTTTAGGACAACAATCTACATTTTCCTTGTAGTGTCTTTTCCCTTCAATTATCTACTTCAGTATTTGCATAAATGTCGTTGTGGTCATATCTTTTGTGTCTTTCTTTTCTTGAATAAATGTTTGTCCACTAGTGTTTTTGTTGGGTCAGAATTTGAATGTCTATCTTACACATGTTGAGCCTTTGTGTCTATAATTAGAGTGAGCTTGGATGGGGGTTCCATTTGTCATTATTCCCGAAGTATTCAACCTTTAGGATGGGTATTTTGAGGAGACATAGGAGTTTCTTGAGTCAACTTATGTCTTGTATCCTCATCTCTTATCATTCAGTCTGCTGCTTTGACTAAATCGTCCCCCTCATCCAGCATGGGGATATGGTACCTGGTCCATTCATCTTGATCTTCTTGAGTTATCACTTTGCGCGGAGGGAAGAGAGACATCATTGCTCTTTTTATCAACAAGTCATCTTGTATTGACTTCGACACATTATCTACATGTGACCTAGAAGTAGAGCACCTTGGTATCCATTAGCCCCATTGGAGGTTATTTCGCATCCGACAAGGATGAGTATCATTGGGCCTTGAGTGGATGAGCTGCGTCATTGTTCGACTTCAGAACATCTTCCACAATGTCAGGTTGTGCTCGTACCTTAGGAACCATTGAAATTATTGGTGGTGTTCCTTCACACTTCACATGTGTTTAGATTATTGACATTTGATGAAGTGACCCTCTCCCTTGTGTCGACATCAATACATTTACCATAGGGAGTAGTGTACATATTGGGTGGTAGCAGGTAGAGGATTTGGATGAGACCCCTTGGTTTTCAGTTTTTAGTGGGAGGATTATTTTCTTTGACTCCATGGCCCATTGGACAGGCTTTGGTGTTGCAGGCCAGCTTACAGGTTGTTCTTGATCAAATTATAGGGCCTCTTCTCCTTCCACACAGTTACGGGGGTATTCTTGGTACATATTTCTTCAATTTTCACAGAGCATCAGTTTGGTTTTATGGATATAGATATTCTTATGGTTCTCGACATCCCACAGGGGGATCTCGTCCCCTTGAGTCGTCATTGTTAACCCTTAGATTTTCACCCTTGAAAATCTTGAGGGTTAAGAGACAGCATGCACTATTTTGGCTAGCATTATGAGATTCTCCCAGAGTTTAACACTTGTGTTGAGAAATAGGTTGGTTCCCATCGGAGGTAGGTATATGATTGGTACATGGTTGTTTGGTTCAGAGTTAGACTTGACTTGGTTTCCAGGCATTTTTGAGAGAGATGTATACATCCAACAAGTGTTTCTATTTTTTAGGGGACATGGTTTGAGTGAGTCTCTTGACAATTTGGAACAATTTTGAGCATACAATATGATTCATTGCATGATTCTAGGTCGATGACACTTTTTTGGGCGACGTGCAAGAACTTTCTATTTTTAACCGGTTTTTCTCTAGGCCCCGGATTTAGATTCTGAGTGTGCAATATTGGTCCTTGAGACATCCAGAGTCTTTTGGATCTTTTTCGGGATGATGTGACACAATTTACTATTTTTAGCAGGTTGAGCACCAGGGCTCGCATGTCAATTCTGATTACATATTTGGACCCCTTGCAGAAAGATGAGATCAACGAGTGTAAACTTAAGGGAATTCAATTGACTTTCTATTTTTAGCACTGCCTATTTTTAGACAATGACATGTGGCGGTGTTCTCCCAATCATCCTGGGTGATGTGGAAAGTTTTCTAAAATTTGGGAACTGGATTCTATTTTTAGAAATGTCTATATTTAGCAGGTACAATCATCGTCCATGTAGTACCAAGTGGCACCCTCAGAGATTGACATGTAGCAGAGTTACAGAGTGATGTGGCATCCACTTAGGCATGGCCACATTTTCTCATGACATGAGCATTTAATAATTAATTAATTGAGATAAAAGGGGGTGCATAACTGGGTCCCATTTCCCGTATATTACTCCTCACACTCACCTCTCCACTTTCCATGCATCACTTCCAAAAAAATTGCCCCCAGTTGAGTTTAAACCATAAATTCTTAAAATTTAGGAGATTCCCTAAAATTTAGGGTGAATTTGGGAAAAATGTCTATCCATTTTGCACACTCCTATCCATGTTTCCAACATTCCCTTGTTCTTGAAACTTGTGCAACAAAGGATCTCACTTATTCTTGCATAACCTGAAAATATGTTTTGGACTAATTATGGCACACTAGCGAATGACTTAATTACGTCTTCTCTATAAAATTCAAATCATATTGCTCTTTGATCTTGACTCCATCACCCAATTGGATAGATGTTGGTCTTGGTAGTCTACCATCCTTTGATTTCTAAAAAACATTTTAAGCATTCTTTTCTAGGGTTTCCTCTTGTTAACCCCTAGATTTTCACCCTATAAAATCTTGAGGGTTAAGAGCTAAAATGCATTGTTTTGGCTGGCATTCTGAGATTCTCCCAGAGTTTAGCACTTGTGTTGAGAAAGAGATTGGTTCCCATCAAAGGCAAGTATGATTGGTAAATGGTTGTTTGGTTTAGAGTTAGAGTTGTCTTAGTTTCCATGCATATTTGAGAGAGATGTATACATATACATGGATGATTTAAGGGGCTAAATTTCGCTCATGGGCTAATTTTCCATGGTTTTTCCAAAAACGAGATTCCCTATTTTAAAAATGATTCGCCCAAATTCTATAGGATAAAATTATTTTACCTTAAAAATTGCCAAAATTTTATAAAAACTATAAATTTGAATATATAAAATCCTTATAAATTTGAATATTTTTACAAAAATATCTTCAAACATTTATAGTTGGCATCTGAAAGATTAGTAAGATTTGCCAAGGTTTCTACATTTTAAAACAAATTTCCATCCTCAAAATCATCCCTATACATATAGCAGACGTTGTTATTTTTTTTAGGAGACACGGTTTGAGTGCGTCTCTTGACAATTTGGAGTAGTTATAAGCATACAATATGAGTCCTTGCATGATTCTAGGCCCGTTGACACTTTTCTGGGTGACGTGCAAGAACTTTCTATTTTTAGCAGGTTTTGCTCCAAGCCTTGTATTCCGATTCTGAGCGTGCAATATTGATCCTTGTGACATTCAGAGTCCTTTTTATCTTTTCCGCGATGATGTGGCACAATTTACTATTTTTAATAGGTTGAGCACCAGGGTTCGCTTGTCAGTTTTGATTAGATATTTGGATCCCTTGTAGAAGGACGATATCAATGAGTATAAAGTCAAGGGAATTCATATGACTTTCTGTTTTTAGCAGTGTCTAGTTTTAGACAATGACATGTAGCAATGTTCTCCTAGACATCCTGGGTGATGTGGAAAGTTTCCTAAAATTTAGGAATTGGATTCTATTTTTAGAAATGTCTATATTTAGTAGGTACAGTCATCATCCATGCAGTTCCAAGTGGTACCCTCAGAGATCGACATGTGGCAGATCTATAGAGCGATGTGGCATCCACCTAGGGATGGGTCACATTTTCCCATGACATGAGAATTTAATAATTAATTAATTGAGCTAAAGGGGGGTGCATAATTGGGTTCCATTTCCCGTATATTACTCCTCACACTCACCTCTCCACTTGCCATGCATCACTTCCACAAAATTCGCCCCCCCTTTGAGTTTAAATCGTAAATTCCTAAAATTTAGGAGATTCCCTAAAATTTAGGGCGAATTTACCTTGGCCATAACTCACTCTCTTCTTCTATCTCCCTAAGTGCGCCCTCTTTTATCTCTCACGTGTGGGCACATTACTGAGTTAACTCTCACTCATCTCTTGCATGTCTAAGTTACTTGGACTCATAACTATTATTAGCCATTTCCATGCATCCATGTGCCTTATCTAACCCTTATTTTCACACATAACTTCATCATTCACTCACTTTCATCTCCTAGTGTGCTTTCCTAACCTTTAGGGCACATTCCTTCTCTCCATGCGCACTAAAACTCTCACAACTCACTCCCGTGACCTTGCATGTGCTACTTAAGAATTAGTCTTAAGTATGTTATTTCATTTGAGCACCTTATTTATCCATTCCACTCTAGCATGTGAGTTATTCTCACTTCTCCTCATCCACATGGCACTCTCCTAAGTTCTAGGGCGTAATTCTCCTCCCTTCATGCACATTAACTCCACAAAAACTCTCACACACACTCATTCATATCACACTCTTCACATACCTCACTCTCTCATGCACTTAGATTCCAAATTTAGCCACCCATTCGACCTCTCTCCTTCTCCTTGAGATATGTGCCCCCTAAGCTATATATTGGATGCTTCACAGAGGTTCTTGGTTGGTTCTTGTAGCAACAACATAGTGTCTCTCTCATTCTTCTCTCTCTCTCTCTATAGTTTGGTGGCTTTTCTCTGAGAAAAGGAGTCATTGTATCGGTTGTAAGCTTGCCAAGTGTGGCACAATCAACCCTCTTGTAAGCTTGATCAATAAAGAAGTGTGTGTTTTGTCTTCAAACTTCTCTTCTTGGAAGTACTATGGTAAATTTGTGATCTGATTTGTCATTTTATGAACTATTTATTGTGATTATTTTGATCGTTTGAACAAGTTTTCTCTTATTTTTCTAGTCTATTATCATTGTGATAACCCTACAAGTTCCCTCCAAGCATATAATATTACTTTTCCTCATTGTTTTGGACTACTTTTACATGTTTTCCAAGACAAACAACTTGTTGTTTTGTAGGTTTTACACGTAAAAATCAGACCTAAAGGAAACAACAAGGCACTTTAGTGTGCCTGGGGACTCCCCCTAGAGGCTAGAAAGAACTATCCCAAACAGAGAGGGGTTTTTCCAGTGAAAAATTGAGGCCCTAGTCCTTTAATTAGCTAAGTTTTTACTGATATCCTAACACATATATCAGCTTGGAATTGGAGGGTAAAAAATTGTGCTAACACACCCCCATCTTATCTGAGCGATTGATCGCCAATGGCGAACCATTGTCTTCATGGTTTCCATTGGATCAGTGCTTAACCATTGGGGAGCTTGTGACTTGGTCTACCCCCCCCAGCTCTTACTGTTCATGTGTGCATCCACTGACCAGCTAGAGCACAAGATTATCATTGTTGAACAGGTTAACGATGAGCTCATGCAACAGTCACAACAATTGCGCAAGGAGTTAGTCATCACATCTTCTGCCAACGAATTTGAGCATGGCTTGCAAGTGTAGGCTGAATCCACCGTTGTGGTTGTGTCAGATAAATTTGTACAATTTGGCCCAAATTCAGATAGGTAGTACCATAGTTTTCAGAAGACATTACCCTGGTTGTGCTTGTCAAACGGATCATGCTTGTTGCAAACACATGGACACAACTTGCAGGAAAGGCCGATAGTCTCCAACACCAACTTGAGACTATTAAAATCCAGGAGCAAGAGAATCCCAAGGCTCTATGCGAGAAAACATCCCAGGTCATTGTTGAAGGCGATAACATCTGTTCATCCCTCTATTCTTGGGTCGATGAATGCTAGGAGCTATGCAATATGGTCAACGCGTGGGTCAGATTATTGGATTTCCACAACAATCCAGTTGAGGATTTGCATGCACCGCTTAACAAGATGAACGTAGAAACACAATCTATCGAGGATCCTATCGAGCAGCAAGCCAAGTTTGCAAAGATCCATGCAGTGGATGAAAAAATGGATGCTCTACATGAGGCTACTCAAGTCGCGAAGAAACAACTCAGGGACTTTCACCCTGCGGTCCAATCTACTTATATCCCTCTGAAACACCTGAATTTAGTATTTGACTTCGAATGGAATGCCCTACTGGATACCAATCCTGAAGATCCAACCATTTATGTGAGCCAAGAATTTTTCGCAGGTGTATCTATTCGCGTAAGGAAATGGCATGAAAAGGTGGACCGGTACAACCAGTTTTGCCATCAAGCAATGAAGATCATCCCTGAGTTGGGCCATTCATTTGAGGGATACCAAAATAAGGAAGTGGAAGGTTGACTTAGGATGATTCAAAGGTTGTGTTCGAGGCATGTTGGGCCCTACGTTTCGAGGGATGCCCAATTTTGCGTAAATAATAAAGTTTTATGGAAAGTGCAACAACTTAGCAAAAGACTTGACGTGGTGGAAAATAGTTAGATGAGAAAAAATCCAACTGACAGTCTAACAACAACTTACATCATGTGTCATCTAGATGAAAAGTGGAAAGATCTCAGAGATTCTAGCGCATGCAAGGAGAAAGACATAAAAGACAGTGGAATCAAGAAACACTAGTAGAATCAAGAATCCAAGAAATGTCGAAGGAAAGCTATAAATATGGAGTTATGTAATGGGAAAATGGTTAACCATTTTTACTACTATTGCCTTAGAGATATTGTAAAGGGTTATTGAAGGTCACTGTGTTTGTACAAAGGCTCAAAGTATGTAATGTGTATATGGGACTAGCTTCTGTTGCGTAAACTAATGTATGAGGGATGCACTCTATGTATGAATTTTTTGAGACACTACAAATATAAGAGATTATTCAGGCCTTAAAATTTTGATGTATAGTGTATGCATCTATGATTTCTATGTTGCACAATTGTGTTTGTCTTGTGTATTTATCATAGAATTATTTTTTATGAATGTCTTCTTGCATATAGATGTATGAATCTGAATATGATGATGCTAAACCCGATGATGCATTCTCTTTAACTCACTTCACCACACACATGTCTAGGTTGTGCTTCGGGTGAGACGTCCTTCCCTTGTATGAGGTTAAATATGTCAATGCTCCTAGACTACAATGGAATCTTTGTTGGAAACCTCCAAGAACCCCAGTCTCCAATTTTGCACCAATAACCCACTTTCTCCTTGTCCCAAGGCAATCCTGTTGAGAAATAACATCTTTGACAGTGGGGTAGCACACATAAGCTTTGATCTTGTTGTATTCAACATAACTTATAAAATTCTTAAGGGACTTGACAAGAGTATAGGCTTGCTTCTCAGTGATTGAGTAATTCAATTCAATATTCCTAAGGGTTTTTCTCATGAAGGTGATGGATTTCTCATAGTCATCCTTGTTCTTTTGTAGTAACACTCTGGCTACAGTGTATTGGGAGGAAAATGAGAAAATTATAAAGTCACAAGAGCGATCGGGACTAATCAAGATTGATGCTTTAGTGATTGCTTCCTTAATATCTTTGAAGGACCTTAAGCTATTGTTATCCCATATGAAAGTGTCGTATTTTCTTAGCAAGGCGTTCATTGGCTTAACCTTCTCAACAAAGTTAAGGATGAATCGTCTTATAAAGTTGATTTTTTAATATCCCCAATGCGCTAGGATGGGATATTGTGATCTTTTGTGCAATGATGAGTTTTTGGTTGTGTGCTTTTTTCAATAATTAGTATTACATATGTTTTTATGCCATAAGCTAATTGAAAAATTTATACAAATATTTTTGCATACACTCTACATATAGACTTTCGTCAAACACATTGCATGGATTCCAAGTACACATGAAATTGAAGAGACAACATGGGCATTTGATTATGAGTGAAGATATGGACACAACAAATACAAATCTCTAATGGAAGCTATGGCAACTACAATGCATCTATGAAAACACACAATACTCAAGACAAAACCTGGAATAATGCCACAACCTCCTCAATAGATGAGTCTTCCTCCTCCAAACTGCAAAAAGGCTAACTCGTAACCTCCAAAATCTCTCCAAGATGATTCCAAAGCACAAGATGGAGCTCAAGTGAAGATCTTGGATGCATCCTCCTCTTTTTCTAGCGAGGGTGGATATTGCACCACTGAAACCAAACTACAATGGAAGAGTTTTGCCAAAACCTCTACGAAAACCTTAGCTCACAAGAGCTCTCCAAACAAGGGATCAATCCAAAACATAATGATGAAAGTGAAGTGCGACCCCTCCTTTTATATCTATTTGATGCCTCTTCTAGATCTTTCCTCTTTGAATTAATCCACATGAACCTCATTCCCCTTTTACTTTTCACTTAAAGATTAAAAGTCACTTTTACTAATATTTAAGTAATTATTAATCTTAAAGTTACTTTATAACCTTTTTAACCCCCTTTTCATGCTGGAAAGTGATTAATTTTCTTTTAAGACAATTCTGAACGTTGGAAGTCCCTTCCTCATCATCCCAACCATTGGAGATTTTCATCCCAGTTCCAAAGAGTTATTACACTAAGGTGTCCCCTCAAATAATATGATATAAATAACACCTTTAATGCTTTTAATTAGATTATGCTCAATAATACTCCCAAATTACGGAAATCGCCAAAATTCCATGAAACCAAGATTGAAATGTGTGGAAGTGATCCTGATGATGAAAGATGGTAAATGGACTAAGTTGTGCCTCATATAAATCCTTCAAATCCTCTGATATTACTAATAACATAACCCCACCCATCTGTCTAGGATGACACAAGCCTCAAAAGTCATCTCCAACTGGAGAACAAAGGAACCCGAAAATGGGGAAATTACAGATTTTTCCAAAGAATGATTGCAAGGATTTCTTGTTAGTAGGTGGTTGTATGTTCTTGATAGAGTCAACTCTTTCAAGATCGATGGAAATTCCTTCCTTTAAGACCATGTGTCCCAAAAACTTCTTGTTATCAATAACAAAGACTGACTAATTAGGGTTATGGGAGATGTCATACTTTCTGAAACACTCAAATATCGTCCTAAGGTGTGAGACATGTGCATTCCTCTCCTTGGGTACAAATATTAAGTCATCTTGCTATATTTATATGAGCTTCTCTATCATATCCCTAAAGGAAAAATCCATTGCTCTCTTAAAAGTAGACCTGACGTTCATGAGACCGAAAGGCATTCTTAAGTACATGAAGGTTTCCCAAGTAGTGGTGAATGTGGTCTTAAGTTGATCCTCCCCTTTGAATAAAACTTGATTGTATCCTGAAAAATCATCTAACATGGAAATGATGCTAGTGTCAATAACTCTCTGCAGTAAATGCTCCATGTTCGGGAGAGGGTAGTTATATTTTAGTGATAATTGAATGAGGTTCATAAAATCAACACATAGTCTAATGTCTCCATTCTTTTTTCAAACCACCACTAAGTTGGACATCGAGGAGGAATACTTGATGGGTACTATGATCCTAGAATCAACCATCTTTTGAATCTCTTTCTAAATTTGGGGTGCTACAATGGGGTTAATATGTCTTAGCTTATGTTTGAATGGTTGGGATCCTTCTACTAGAGGGATGGTGTGTTGAATAATATCGCTCCTATAGGATTTTAGGTCATTGTAAGTTCAAGAGAATATGTCCTTATACTGGCAAATGAGGTCTATTATACCATCTCTCTCGGCCTTAGTGGCCCCCTTCCATATTTTTACCATTGTTGGTTCAATTCCTGAGCATATGTTAAACTCCAAAACCTTGTCGAACTGGTCTATAACCTTTTTCCTCTTATACCTATCATGTTTGTCAAACATTTGTTCTAAGGGGACAGGTCCCTTTGGGAGAGTGTTGTTAGGAAATTCTACAACTTCCAAGTTCATGGAGTTTGCTAGGAAATTCACTGGGGAGTCAAAGAACTCTTTACTTCCTTGCAGAAATCTGAGTGTTTTGGCATCATTGTTAAAGACCTGTCAATGCTCTAGGTTATCAAGGACCGATGGTCTAAAAATGACCTCCATTTTGCACAAGTCTTGAAAGACCCCTTTCACAAGGTTGTAGGGTGGATTTAGGGATAGTTAAGGCATCGGTGACAAAATTTTCTTTTCTAGGAACGAATTCAATTGAAAGGTCATCAAAAAGTTTTATGGTGTCTCGCACTAAATCCCTATATTTTCTCAATCTTTCTATTTTCGTAGAAAACTTTTGATTTACTTGGGAAACAATTAGATCAAAATCTCCTATGACCTTCAAGCACCTTATATTCCTATCTAGGGCTAGGTTGAGTCCTATGATCAAAGCTTCACACTCAGAAACATTTTTTTACATTCATGCTGAAGTATATAAGAGAAATAAGTGGCCTCCTTGGATGGTGTTGTAAGGACAATCCCAGCTCCTGAACTAGAACTAGAGTGTGCACCATCGAATTCTAAAGTCCACATTTCACTAGTATTTTGACACTGCTCAACTTGGAGTGTAGGGTCGATGGCATAGAAACTCCCCATTTTGTCATCTAAGTAAAATACTTCGTCCATGGGACACTTTAGGGACTTAACCTGGTATCTAATGATAGGTTCTCTATAGAGGGTGAAGAAGTCTCCTTCGGGGTGAGGGGTGGTAGCATATGATAAGTCCATATGAAATATACCTCCCAAGGTTTTCGCCCATTCTCTAGATAATAACATTCCCCAAATGTTAGGTATATCAATTACTACAACATTCATTACAATGGAAATGCAGGGAAAGGAAACCAAGCTAATGTTAAGGTCCTTAATAAGGCCACACACCATGATAATTTTAGAGTCCACTCCACACACATTTCGTTAAGGTCATGAGATTTCAAGGCCGAGTTGTTGCGTCACCTTTAGAGGCATAATATTCATGGAGGCACTTGAGTCTAACATGCAATTATGGAGGTTGAACTCTTTCATCAGGAGATAAATGAATACGAGTGCATGCTTTCCATTCTTTCTACCAATATTTTCAGCATGGAGTACAATAGGAATATCCTCTTTGTCTTGAGATTCTTCAATGTCAGGATCTTGTGAAGAGACAAGGTTCTCAAGTTGTTCCTTTTATCCTTCTTCATCAGGACTTGATGAGGATGGATGATCATTAGGGTTGGAAATCTCCAACTCACCATTCTCTCCTTTGGGTGTTATTGGTGTATAAAAGTTAGTTTCCTCCGCAAAGGATCCATCTAACTCTTCCAATTCTTCACTCATGAGTGCTTGGAGTTACATTTCGGTTTCCATAGAAATATTTTTAGTCTCGTTGTGCCATTTCCTCTTAGTGATGGGGCATGGTTCCTCATGAGAGGTGCCCACCCATGCAATATCACTCATGTCTTGTTGATAAAGGGCGCATCCTTCCTCTGGGGCATTTACTTTAGTCATGAAGGTCTTGTGGGATAGTGCAGGGTTGTAATCTTTTGCTCAAGAGTGTTTTCCATGGGAGGGGCAACAGACTTGCACAAACTCAGTGGTTTCTATGTGGAATACAAAATCTTGTGCCTCCTTGAGGGTTTCAGGGAACTTCTTTTTCGACAGGAGTTGAAAATACCCTATGGTTGTTGAAAATTGTAGCAGTAAACCAATCTTGTAACAAAAATAAGTATTTCACAACAACGAAAAGATAAAGTGCTCAAAAATACCACAATAGACCATGAAAATTTAGCATATAACCGATAGAATATTATTGAATTGTTAGAGGAAATTTCTGAGTGAGTTAATCCATTGTTAGATGAGTGTATGCAACAAATTGATGTAGTTTAGGATGGTTGTAGCAAACTTTTATGACAACAATAAGTAATTTAGTGAGTTTTTTAGGGTTAGAGCTAGTATACTTGGAAGAATAGTTGAGAGTTTTGAGAGAGAGATTTATCAATTAATTCACCACAAGAGTTGCTTCAAGATTAGTGCTTTTCTAGGGTTATGGAGTCTCAAATGCAACCATGCTTGAAGGTTTATCTACTTGAAAAAAAAAGGTAGGATTTAAACCCTAAGGTGTAAGCACACTTGGGCCTTAGGATTTAGATCTTGAGGAGAAGGACGTCTATGGCAAAAGAACTTTTGGGCCCTAGAAATCGTTCCTTCCTTATTGTAGCTTCAACTAAGCCAAAGATCAAATGTCTGGGGCTAAAATCCTAAAGTGCTATCACTTTAGGGCTTTAGGGTTATAACCCTAGCAAGGACAATTAACCAATTTTAGATAAAATTAACTTGTGAGAGGAAGAAGAAATTATGTTCCTCTCTTAGGGTTTCAATAAACAAGACTTCTTGCAACAAAAATAGCAATTTCACCATTAACATCAATTGCATAAATTTACTTACTTCATCCAAGAAACCAAGATAATTTCACCCTAATTGCATAAGTATCTATCCAAAATCATCCAACCATCCACAAAAGATCCTTTCCAAGCATAGCGCATGAGAGAGAAAGAGCTAGTAACCCCAAAAGGGAAAAAAATTCAGAAGTTGTCTCATAAATGGTGAGAGAAGGATGATGAAAAAATAAAAGTGAGGGTTATCCTTTTTATATGAAGCTACCCCCACATGCTTGTCTAGATAACACGTCGACAAAAAAATACAAGTGGGGTTGACCCCTCATTTGACCTTTACAAATGCTTAAAGTGCAAAAATAAATCATAATGAGTCACATGTGTGAGACGTCAAGCCCTCTTGGGAAAGAGGGAGGCCTCCAAAGGCCACATGGCATAAATTTGGAGTAGTGTGGGAGAAAGGGGTGTCTCTCCTCACCAAAATTCATGCCATACATCATCAGTACCCCAAGAAGTCACCAAACCCTAGTTGTGTCATACCCTAGAAGGTGATGTCATCACCAAAATAGAGCTAGCATCCAATATCTAGGTGTTGCATCCAAGTCCTAGGGAGTTGCATCATGTGTCTGCCATGTCTCTAACTATTTATTGTTGCAACGTCCCTGATCTTGGTGAATAATAAGCTCTGGGGTATTATGCCCATCATGTGGGGCTTCGAGCCCATCCATGTGCCAGCATGACTAAATCTGCTGCTACCAAGTCCATTTGTCCATTGTTCAAGGTTCCAAGGGTGTGAAAGATTATGTCTAAGGGGTGGTGAGTCCCTGGATGACCCATTGCTCTACATCACATGTGCCAAGATCCTGCAATAAAGGCACAACGTCCTAGGTACAAGCTCGAGATGTCCATCAAAGAACCATGCCAGGGCCATCCAAAACAAAGCAAAGCATAAAACAAGGTTATCCAAGGTTCACAGGAAACAATAGTCCTTAAAGAATACAAAGTAAGTTGTAACTCAATATAGAATCCATGTAAGACAATTCACCTCAATATCCGCTTCAAGCATCACACCATCCCAGGAGCTCATGTGAGTCAAGCCAAGTTTAAGTATGGTAGGGCCTTCATCTAACCCTATTAGGTGTGCCACCTAGACATGAAATAAAATAACCCAAGTAGAGGGATAGGTCTCGAGAGTGATAGGAAATAAGAAACCCTTCGAGAGTAAGTGTGATAGTGATATAGTTTTAAGGTTTACTTCATGGATTATTGTGTCATTAAATCCATTTTTATGAGCACCTTTGTGGAGGGTGTGTTTTCTCTTGAGTTACCCCATATTTAGGCACTATTTTTTCCAAACCCCTTTATCAACCATATTTCTAGTCTGCTTTATCATATTTGCAAGTCCCCTTGATAAGGTTTCAAGCTATAACATTGCTATTTGGGATTGGGGCAAGCACTAAAAGGGTAGAGCTCAAGTTTGGACTAGATTTTGTTAGTCCTTTTTCTATCATTTCTTTCTTTCTTTCTTTAGAATCATTTTCTTATTCTTTCATCAATAGTTGTGAATCAACCTCTGGGCCTTCAACCCCTCTTCTCATGAGAGAATGAACCATGACCCATTACCGAAGTTTAGTACACTATCAAAGGCTCCAGGATGGAACATGTTATGTATGGTGGGGAACAAAACATTACCCTTGTGAGGCCCCCACAGTAGTACCCATTTTCCCTATGTGATGACAACAAAAAACTACGACATAAAAGCTAACCACGGGGTGAAACAATGAAACTGACACAATTTCCCAAACTAGTGATCCATTATTTAACTTCAACTAAATATCCTTAATGACATGCCCAACATATTAAGCACATCTCTTTGCATAAAGGAAGGACTAACATACCTCATAGTAACGATGGCTTACCATCTCCCATACTCTGGGTTGCTTGGATGTGATAAGCCTTGGTTGACCTATAGTTGCCCGCCATTTGGATCGCAGCATGGATCCGTCGTCCCTCATAGCCACCTGCATATCTTATTCAACGAATTGAAAGGCCACTACCTTATGAAGACAATGGCACATTAAAAAAAATGGATTGATTGGTAATGTTTGTCAGCCATTTTAAAATATGTATGGAGCCTGGATCATTTGTTATCTTGTGTTGTTTTTGGCGTTTTCTCATTGTTCTATGAAATGGTTTTTTTTTTTTTCTGGAATTCTGTTACATAAATCTGCACAAAATTATTATTTTTTGTTGTTTAAAATTCATTTTGAACGTAAAAATGGATTCAGCTTGCTGAAAAACCCCTATGACACTCGAATTGCATTTGTAAAGCCGCTATTACCATATATTGTAGTTGTGAATCAATTTGTGTATAGTTGAATTGAGCCCAACGATATTCCAAATAAAAAATTCATTTTAAGATGGATCACTTGCTATATCAGTTGATTGGTAACTTGAAAAATTGAACAAAATTTTTGAAAGTAAAATTGGATTCAACTTGCTGAAAAACCACTATGACACTCAAATTGCAGTTGTAAAGCCACTATTATATATTGCAGTTGTGAATCAATTTGTGTACAGTTGAATTGAGCCCAACGATATTTCAAATAAAAAAATCATTTTACGATGGATCACTTGCTATATCAGTTGATTGGTAACTTGGAAAATTGGACAAGGCTGATAAATTGTGAAGCAAAGAGAAATGCAGAGAGAAAAGAATTGAATAATATATTGAAAATGTATGAAGTACTGAAGAAGTTAAGAAGTACAATGCAATGGGAGATGGCTGAGCTAAATAGGCTCAAGCAAGACAAAAATAGAAAGTACAGTTGTCCAGTACAACTGGTAGTGTACAGTCAGACTGTTGAGGTTACATTATGTTTAACACTCCCTCTTAAACTCAACAGTTACAAACATCAGCACTGATTATGCCTAAGTGTTGTCTATGAAAATAAAAAACTGACTTTCCTAGTGGCTTTGTAAAGATATCAGCAAGCTTATCTCGAGAACCACAGAATTGTAGTGCAATATCACCATTATTGACTAGCTCGCGTATGAAATGAAAAAGAGTGTCAATGTGTTTGCTTTTCTTGTGAAACACATGATTTTTGGATAAAGCAATTGCTGAAGTATTGTCACAGAAAATAGGAGTTGGATCCTTTTCTGTATGTGACATATCTTTCAATATTCTTCTCAGCCACACGGCTTGAAAAGAAGCTGAGGTAGCAGCTACATACTCTACCTCTGCAGAAGATATTGAAACAATTGGTTGCTTCTTTGATGCCCATGAAATTAGGTTCGTGCCCAGTTGAAAAACATGTCCAGATGTGCTTTTCATATCATCTAGGCTGCCTGCAAAATCACTGTCTGTGTAAACAAAAAGTTGATTACTATCAAATTGAGTGTACCATAAGCCGAAATTTAGTGTTCCTGCTACATATCTCAAAATTTGTTTTGCCATTTTCCAATGAGAATCTTTGGGTGATTCCATGAATCTGGAAACAAGGCTGGCTGCATACATAAAGTAAGGCCTAGTTGTTGTAAGATACAACAAACTGCCTACTAAAATTTTGTACAGGGTAGAGTCCACTGTAGAACCTTCATCATTCTTGCTCAATTTTGTGCCTAGAGGTATGGGGGTTTCTGCTGGATTGCATTCTTCCATGTGAAATCTTTTGAGAATGTCTGCTGCATACTTTTGCTGACAGACAAAAATGCCTTTGGCTGATTGATGAACCTCAATCCCTAAAAAATATTTCATTATGCCGAGATCTGTCATCTCAAATTCAGATTGCATGGCATGTTTAAAATATGTTAACTCAATATTTTCTATATAGATCATGTCATCAACATATAAACATACAATTAAAATTTTACCATGCTGATCTGTTTTGGTGTAAAGAGTTGGCTCATTTTGACTTCTTCTGAAACCACTTTTGATCAGATAAGTGTCAATTCTGTTGTACCAAGCTCTTGGAGCTTGCTTTAAGCCATACAAGGATTTCTTCAATCGATATACTTTGGTTGGATGCTCTTGGACTTCAAATCCAGGTGGTTGATCGACATAAACTTCTTCTTCTAAGAAACCATTCAGGAATGCTGACTTGACATCCATTTGGTATACTTTCCATTTGTGTTGTGCTGCTATGGCCAATATAGTCCTTACAGTGTCTAATCTTGCTACTGGAGAAAAAGTTTCACCATAATCAATACCAGGTTGTTGTGAGAAGCCTTTGGCAACAAGTCTTGCCTTGTGTTTTTCAATCTGCCCTTTTTCATTGAGTTTGGTTTTGTAAACCCACTTGACACCAATACTCTTCTTGTGAGTTGGAAAATCAACAAGATCCCATGTCTTGTTCTTCTCAATGGAGTCAATTTCTTGGTTCATGGCTTGAACCCAATGTGGCTCCTTAGTTGCTTCCTTAAAAGATGTAGTTTGACATGACATTAAAGCAAAAAGGTTGTGTTGTTCAAAGTCATCCAACTACTGATGGATTTCTCTCAAACTTCGAGTTCTCTGATTCTGTGGTTCAGAGAATGATTCTCTGCTGGAAGTTGAGTTATCCTGAGAATTTTCAGGTTGTCTTTGTACTTGCAATCTTAGAAGAATAGTTTGAGGTACTTGCTGTTCTGAATTTTCTGCATTTTCAGAACTTGGCAGCAATGGATTTTGACTGTCCATCTGCTAATTTTCTGAATCATTCCATAATTGATTTTCCAGAAATTTTACATCTCTGCTGAGAATTAGTTTCTTGGTGATTGGATTGTACAACATGTAAGCTTTAGATGTTTCACTATATCCAGTGAAAATACATTTCTCACTTTTGTCATCAAGTTTCTTCCTTAATTCGGAAGGTATGTGAGCATATGCTATGAATCCAAATGTCCTTAGATGCGCTACATTGAGCTTTGTTCCACTCCATGCTTCTTGGGGAAATTTCATCTTTAGACTTGTGGTTGGAGATCTATTCAAAAGATAAACTGAGCATGCTACTGCTTCAGCCCAAAAAATATTTGACAGACTTTTCTCTTTGAGAAGTGTTCTTGCCATATTCATTATTGTCTGATTTTTCCTTTCAGCCACTCCATTCTGTTGTGGAGTATACTTGGTTGTTGTTTGCATGATAATGCCTTGTGATTTGCAGAAATTTTCAAATTCTCTGGAGTTGTATTCTCCTCCTCCATCTGACCTGAGTGCTTTGAGATATTTGCCACTCTGTTTTTCAGCTTCTACTTTGAATTCTTTGAATTTTGCAAAAGTTTCAGACTTGTGTCTGAGAAAATAGATCCATATTTTTCTGCTGAAATCATCAATAAACGTTAGAAAGTAAAAACTACCACCTATTGACTCTGTTTTCATTGGTCCACATAGTTCAGTGTGAACAAGTTCAAGATGTTGTTTGGCTTGATTGGAAGACTGTGGAAAACTAGTTCTCTTATGTTTTCCAAGTATGCAAGACTCACATGGGGGAATTTGCTCTTTAAAGATAGGTAGACCTTTGACCATGGAGTTCTTCTGAAGAAGACTTAGACTCTGGAATGGTAGATGTCCAAATCTTGTATGCCAAACCATTGTTTCATTCAGGGTAGATGCACTCTGTGCATATGGTTGAATCAGATTTGCAGTTCCGAGGGTAAGGGGAAACATCCTATTTGGAGTCATATGGATTTCAGAAATCAATTTTCTGCTGGGGTATTTGTCATATATTTTGCAAGATGCTCCCTCAAAAAGTACCTTATAGCCATGTTCAATGAGTTTTCCTACACTTAGCAAATTATGTTTCAGATCTAGTACATGATAGACATTGTTTATGTCTCTCTTCACATTCTGTTTAGTAAGAATAGGAACAATTCCTTTTCCTTGAACCTTGACTAAGTAATCATTTCTAAGTGTAATATCAGATGAGATTGAAGAATCAATGCATGAAAGTAAATCTTTGTTACCTGTCATGTGATTGTTGCATCCACTGTCCAACAACCAGAGATCTTTAGATTGTTCTTCAGTCTTGTGGCACAAAAGAAACATACCTCTTGAGTTTTCTCCCGTGTGATTTGACACATGAGCTCTTCTTGAGAGATGATCTGCTTGCTTCTTCCTGCATTCAAATTCATAGTGCCCATACTTTTTGCAGTAATAGCATTGAATGCTTGATTTCTCATTTGATCTTCTCCCTCTGCCTCTTTGAGGATGGAAATTCTGATGTTGATTTTGTTGTTGATGTCTTTGACCTTGGAAATTTTGATTCGGATATTGTTGTGTGTTACCTCCACTGGAGTGAGAGTTATTTTGATTGATCCCTCTTCCTTGGTGACCTCTGATTCTTCCTCTGCCTCTCCCTCTGCTGAAGGAGAATTGAGTTTTGAAAGCATTGGAGATTGACTCATCTGTGAGATGCAGTTTGGTCTCATGTGTCACCAGAGAACCAATTAATTCATCTGTTGAAAATCTTGACAGATCCTTGGATTCAAGGATTACTGTTACAACCATTTCGAATTTCTTTGGTAAACTTCTGAGAATTTTCTCAACAATTCGTTGATCAGTGATGGCTTCGCCAGTCAATCTGATCTGGTTCACGATTCCCATGACTCTGGTCATGAACTGATCCACATTTTCGGACTCTGTCATCCTTAGAGTCTCGAACTGCGTTCTCAAAGTCTGCAGTTTAATTGTTTTGACCATGTCATCTCCTTGATAGGAAGATTGAAGGATGTCCCAGGCCTGTTTGGAAGTACCAGCGCCTGTGATTTTTGAGAAAATCGAATCATCCACAGAATTCTGAATCCAGAATTTTGCTTTATTTTCTTTGTTCCTCAGTGTTGCCTGAGCAATTCTCTGCACATTTGTCATGGCAGAAAGGGCGGCTGGATCTGGTTCCACATATCCAAGATCCACTGGTTCCCAGCACTCTTGTGCTTGCAAGAACAACCTCATTCGAAGAGACCAAAACTCATAATTCTTTCCCAGAAGAATCGGACCCTGAGTTGGTCCTAAATTGCTAGACGATGCCATAAAAAAAAAATTGCAGAAAAAATAGAGGGAAATTTTGTATTTACCACTGATCGCCAAAACGTCGATTTGCCGATGGCTGAAAAGAGCTTATCGGCCTTGATTTTGGCCTTAGTCACTGTGCAATGTGACCGCGCGCCTTAATGTTAAAGCGCTACGGGTTTTTTGGGTTTTTTGCCTTTCAAATTGTCGAAATGCGAAATTTTCTTTTGGACGATTTAACGGTCCAGATCTTTCTATGATCTGACGGTCCAAATCTTATCGGGATATCGCGAATTGGTATTTCGTGATTTCTGATGGCGAGCACTTCTAACTCCTCGATTCCCTGATCTCCGATTTACCGATGACACTTTCCTTTCGGGAAATTTCCCGATTCCTTTGATCTCCGCCACGCGTCCTCCTATATTGGACGGTCCTGATTTCTCCTCGTGATTTCACGATTTGTTTTGTTCCGGACTTGTCGTCTCCAGGATCCATGATTTTCCGAATCCTGTAATGTCAATGGACTCTGCTTTCGGGAAATTTTCAAAATCCTCGATCTCGACCACGCGTCTTCAACAGATGGACGGATCAAGGCTACTTCGGAGTTTTCACCGTGGAGATTCCCGATCTTTTGTCCTTAGGATTCGCGATTTACCGAATCGCGATGCACCGATGGACTCTCCCCTTTCGGGACTTTTCACGAGCCCTCGGATTTACGCCACGCGTCCCCGGAATATGGACGGTCCTCGTTGTTTCGCGATTTCGCAACTTGCGACTCCAAATTTCTCTGACAACTTGAGACCGCAATTGTCGAAATGTTGATGGTTTCCTCGATGTCCGCCACGTGTCCGGTCAAATGGACGGCTGTGATCTTATCGCTATATCGTGAATCGGGATTTCGCGAATTTCACTGTGGAGTGTCTTTTGTCAACGAGACCTCCGATATCCCGAACTCTGAAATGACGATGGAGTGATGGCTTGGATCTGCCGCCACCTGTCCTCTGAGATGGACGACTCACAATCCTTTCGGGATTTTGCGTATCGGAGTTTTGGAGTGCAAATAACCTTTTCTCGTCCAACTCACGATTCCCAATTTTGCGATGGGATAAGATCGACGGCTCACGATCTTTCTTGATCCAACTGTCCAGAATGACTCATGATTTCGCGATTCACGAATTCTCACGACATGTCTTTTGACCTTTACACCTGCGAGTCACGAAATGCCGAGATCTCGCCACGTGTTTCTTGATGGACGGTCCAGATGACGTCGGGACTTCTCAAGTCAAAATTTCTCCTGTGCGCTCCATAGGATTAAACCTCGTGCACCTTCTCGCTGATCCAACGGTTGTCGGGCCTCTGCGCAAGATCAAACGGCTGAAACTCTTTTGCCTTTTCCACGCTCTCTGCATCCCTTCTAAACTGGTTTCCGGCTCTGGATCCGTTCGTAGGATGAATCTTACGGCCTCAGTGGCTGTTCTTTGCACCTGAGACGCGTTCTTTACTCCTGTGGAAGAAAGATTCGTGAATATTTCAAAGATTTGAAAGAATTTCATGAGTTCTTCGTTCTCTGCTACAATCTTTGACAGATTTGAGTGATTTCCCGTAAATCTTTGAACGATTCAGCCTCCTGCAGGAATATTTAACGAATTTGAACGAATTCTTCGAGTTCTTTAAACATTATTTCGTTCTGCAACTCTTCTTCGTCAATCTTTGACGATTCTTGAAAAAATGTACAAGAATCTTTACTGTTTCTTCTTTCTCGGTCTCCGCTTCCTCGTTCTTTCAAGCGTTGTACGCTCTGCAACCTCTGCAAGCTTCCTATGATGATCTTTCGAGAGTATGACGGACGACTCTCCAAACCTTGTGAAAGAGACTGTGTTGCGTGCTCTCAGGATCCGTGAAGCTCTGCGGTGTGAGGATCGTGTTGCTCTCCGGACTGTGTGAAGAGTCTTACTGCTGTAGCTCTTGTACCATGATAAATTGTGAAGCAAAGAGAAATGCAGAGAGAAAAGAATTGAATAATATATTGAAAATGTATGAAGTACTGAAGAAGTTAAGAAGTACAATGCAATGGGAGATGGCTGAGCTAAATAGGCTCAAGCAAGACAAAAAATAGAAAGTACAACTGTCCAGTACAGCTGGCAGTGTACAGTCAGACTGTTGAGGTTACATTATGTTTAACAAAGGTTGTCTTCACATTACAACTGGACTGCCTTACCAATCTGCATAATTCATGGAGCCACCAAGTTGTGTTGATTTTCCAATGTCTAAGCGCCCTCTTATTCGTACATTGCACATGGTTCATGAAGCTGACACTTCATTATTTCATTGCTCGAAGTTTACTACTTAGCTCACGGGCCGTCCACTTGCATATTATGTGGAGTGCCTTTTGATAACATGGGGATGCATATTTGATGAGGAGAATTGCCCATGGGAAGTGTTGGACTTTTTTTCATACAAGCTCAAGTTTCATTGCTTATTGAGTTTGATTATTGATGGATGACCCACCTTAGAGGCTTATGCATTTCCAACACCTTTTAGAATATAAAGAAAATACATTTTTATGTTAAGAGGATGAGTTAGAGACTCTATAAAAAAGAGTAGTTCTCTCATTTCATGAGATGGTTGGATGTGGGAGAACTTTCTCCTTTGGAGCTTAATGCAATATTTTGGATGTGTTTGGAGGAGTACACAATTGTTTTTTGGGTTTTTTTTTTTTTGGGGTGAGGTGGTTTTTATTTTTTTATTTTTATTGTTGTTGTTGTTTTGCTGGGATTGTTTGTGACATATGCTCAAGGAGTAAGAAATTGATATACTCTTTCCATCTTCACTTGGGGTTATCATTGGAATTTTGGTCATGGTTGTATTGCCTTCTCTATTTATGGATGCATACACATTAACCTAACTCCTAATAGTTGTAAATCTCTTTGAGTGTTGGACGTTGTCTACACATGCAACTTCCTCAACTATATCACTGCAATTTAGGGAAGCAAGGAAGGAGTTCACACAACTTGTATTTTTCAGCCACATTATCCTCTTTCCACTTTTAGGACAACCTCCCATTTTGAAGTTTTATTTGACTCCATTGCTCAATGATAAGGCACTAATCTCTATCCCTACCATCCACTTTATTTCTACAGTTTCTATAAATTTGTGCTGCTGGAAATAGTTTTTCACATCACCTTGCACTTCATAGCATTAGCTTCCAGCAATCCTATTTAGGGAAGCCTCCCTTGAGATGAAGGAGAGTCGGCCTGAAGAGTAGAGGGGAGTTGGTAAGGTGATAGTGGCTAACCCCCCAGTTACCCAAATCTATCATCCATGTGCTTGGACCTTTTTCACTTTCATGATAACAGATTTTGTGGTAACATTTTGGGGCCGCTGTCAGGGTTAAAGTCCATTTCCTATAAATCTTGAAGACTATGCTTCATAGAATTTTGGTGAGGGTTCTATGTTGAAGATTTTCCTCTCATCTTGGTGACTCCACCTGTGAAGGCTTGTTGATTTTGGAGGTGAGGACAACAAGCAAAGATTTGAAGAACTCATCTTGGGTGACTCCACTCAATCTTGGTATGAGGTATACCAGTGTAATTTTCAGATTTCATACCAATTTATTATTTGTAAAACGGCACCATGGTCCTTCCATGTTTTGTATCCATCATTTGATGTAGAGGTATTCCAATGTATCCTAATGAGCTCCCTCCAATTGGAAGGAGAACATTCCAAAATATGATTGGGATTATAAGTTTTTGATTTCTCACATAACTTATTTTTTGGAATTCATCTCAAGTATAAATGTAACACATGAAGATGTCATAATAAGACTCTTTATGTATTCTCTAGAAGGAGATGCAAGAACTTGGACCAAGACTTGTAGTAGTCCAAAGAAAATACCATCTCTTGCAGGTTTGATCCAAGCTTTTTTCAAGTATTGAAACTCCACATATTAAGAAGAAGATCAAAAGGAAGGCAAGGACAATGCAGAGTTTGAAGAAAAACTTGAAGAAGATTCCATTAAAGATGAGGTGCCTCAAGAATTTGTTGAAGACCAGGTGCACCATGAACAAGTTCATGAAGGAAGTGATCAAGCCTCCATGCCACCATGCCATGAAGAAAAGGGTGTGTCATATTCAGAAAGGGCATTTTCAGAAAATTGTATTGTTCATTTCCAACCATTTTCTCTCATGAATAGTGCATAAAATTTCCGGATTAAGGAGCAACTAGTCAAGGATAAAAGAGAAACTCACTCATTTCTGGGTATGGTTGGATTTTGGAGAAATCCCTCCCTTAATGCTTAATGGTATCTTTCTTGGATGTGTTTGGAGAACCAATAACTTCTTGTGGATGAGGATCTTTGTATGCATTTCATGTATTTTCCCCTTATATTGCTGAAATAGATAGACATATATCAAAAGTTAGAAGTTGGTGTACTTCTCCCATCTGTCGTTATCATTAGAAATTTGTTTATGAATACATTTATTTCTCTATTTATGGATTGCATTTTCTCATACACAGTTCTTGATATCTGTAACAACTTCAAATATTGGGTGTTTTCTACACATGCAACAACCTTAGCACAATTTTTGCAGCATAGAGCAGCAATGAGAATAACACTTTGGGCTTGTACTTTTCATCCACAATGTCTCTTTCCCATATTTAGAAAATCCTCCCACATGATATTTGTTGTGACGCCATTTTCCCAATGAACTAGGCACTAATCTCCAACTCTACCATCCACTTTATTTCTACAATTTATATAAACTTTGTTATGCTAGAAATAACTTTTCACATCACCTAGCATTTCATAGCCTTAGTTTCCAGCAATACTATTTAGGGAAGCCTCCCTTAATTCGAAGGAGAGCCGACCTAAAGAGCGAAGGGGAGTTGGTGAGGTGACAGTGGCTAACCTTCTGGTTTCTCAAATCTATCATCCAGGTGCTTGGGACTTTTCCATGTTCATGATGACAGATTGAGCGGTAACACACACAAAGAAGACTAATTCAATGCATAATCAAATGATGCCACATGTACATAAAACCCTCATGAGAGAGGAACATCTCACAAATAATGGGGCCAATTTTCTCTCCTTTCCCAACGTTCCAAGAAAAGAGTGATGTGGAGGCCTCAAAACATGGTGAAGTAACCTCCCAAGCAAGCAAAGCTTCAATGCTCCTCTCTTCCAAGGGAAACGACTTCATGAAAATGTGGAGAAGGACCTAAAAAGTGGATGACCTCCTCATAATGTGCTCAAGGAAAGCTCAAAAGGAATCTCCAAGGTATCACTAAACCCTAAAATCAAGAAAAGATGGTCCACAAGGCAAGGAAGGTGCATCTCCAAGTCAAATCATAAAAAAAAAACCCACATGGATGCCATAAACCCAAGATGTGTGGGTCATCCCTGAAATCATGTGAAAGACATCTCCAAAAGTGATGAAATAAGGAGGGCGCTCTAGAATTTCCACTATGGCATGTGTAGAGGATGTCCATGTATGCAATAATAGCCCAAAAGTGCCTCAAAGGATGTGACCCGTGCCTCTAAAAATGTGTACTTCTTAGAGAAATGTGATAATGTCTCGAGAGACATGAAACTGAGTGAATATCTACAAAATGATCTTTATAGGAGATGGCCAAAGTGTTATGAATACATAAGAGAGGGATCCATGCTTAGGAATAAAATGAGTGTGTTATACATAGGTGTGAAAACCTCTACAAAGAGAAACACTTTTACATCATATACAAAGGGGTAAGAGAGACTATGTGTCTCCCCTAGATCATGTGTCCTATTAGATCCACCCAAAGATGGTTTCATACCAATCCAGATCATAAATGACCGACATGATGAAGAGTTACAACATCAAGGGGTAGTCGACCAAATCCTTAAAAGAAAATCCTATCTTAAAATGGGGACTAAAAGGATGGGTCGTGATCGACCACATGGGTTCTAGATATACCACACAAGCCTCCTACCAATACATAGAACATCTAAGCATGGTCCAATACAATACATGAGTGCAAACACAACCACACTTTTTCCTCATCTTGGTACAACAAGGCATGTAATTTGCTCATATGATGGTCCACATATGGTGAAAAAATATAAGGTAAACTGAAGTGAATCTGAGGTGTAACAGTTGGCTCCAACTCAAGGACATGTGCTCATATCGAGAGTGCTTAAGAACTCCAAAATTTTTAAAACCTTTAGACCTGAAACATTCTCGACCAATGGATGTCAAATAGAGAGGAGGGTGAAGACATGGATGCATTTTCCCCTTCCCTAAAAGGGAAATAAATCCATGCGTAAATGAAATATATGTCCAAGCACATGTTAGCACCACCACATCTCAGAGATAAATGCATAGATGTAAGTAACATTTAACTTTTTATTCTAAAATAGAAAGAAAAAGTAGAAATCAATAAAATGAAAATCACGCAAGTATGAAAGGTTAATAAACTTACTATACTACAAGGATGCACCATGAATTTAGATATTACCTTGATAGAATATATTCAAAAATTTCCCATTCATGGGCAGTGGCAGTCACTCACCATCTAGATGACTCAGATAGAAAGAATTATTACTTGCAAAACCTTCAATTTTATAAGGACCCAACCAAATACTTTTAAACTTACTGTACTTACTTTCTTTTTCATTTCTTTTGTTCCACATGAGGAAAATATCACCTTTCTAAAAATTTCTCGGGTGAACCTTATTTTGAACTTTGTTTTCATCTTTTCTTGCATCTTTTCTAGATGATCAAAGGAACGTCTTCAATTCTCATCAAGCTCAATTAACTGGTTGATTTTGTTTTGCACTGTATCTTGATCAGATGAGAACTATTGCATTAACTTGTAAATCGAGATTTTTAGGTAAACTAGCAATGTTACATCCATCTTGTATGTTAACTCAAGTGGGATCTCTCCAGTGGAATCTTTCTTAGTTATTATATCATCCCATAGAACATATTTTATCTTGTTATCCCAACTTTTCTTGTTGTCCTCGATCGTCTTCTTAATAATGGTCACCACATTCTTGTTACTGGAACATTTCCTTGAGGGTAATAGTTGGAGGAGTGGGATAGGACAATTCCATAGCTGAAAAAATAAAAGGATGATAAATCTGAAAAACTGAATGCTTTGGAATTGTTAGCACTCTGAAACAAGTGATGATATTCTCTTCCAAAAATTCCATGACAACCTTATCCATGGCCTTCTTGGTTGACATTGCTTCAATCCACCCCATGAATTAATCTATAACCATGAGAATATGTTTGTAACCATTTCTAGAATTGTCTTTAATTTCTCCAATAAAATCAAGGCCCCGTTGTTGGAAGGGGACTTCCATTTTCACTGGCTACAAAGGAAGGGCCACTAGATTTTACTTTCCCATGAAGAGGTGACAAGGTTGGAACGATCTTACAAACTTGTGAACATTTGAAAATATGGTTGGCCAATAGTAACCACCTCTTAAAAACGTGTGGGTGGTGGTTCTCATTGAATGATGTCCACCACGTAACCCCTTATGGAAAGCATTCATTAACTTCTCAGACTCTTCAAAGTATAACACATTTGAGAATTAATCCATCCAGATTCATCCATCCAAGGCCTTGGTTGATAAAATGAAATTTGGAGGTATTCAATATTAATGCTCTTCAATTATGTTTTTCTAGATGATTTGGACTCATAAGATTCTTAAGTAATATGTAATATCAACATACCAATCATGACATTCCAATTATTCCAAAACCGCTGAGATCATATGGCAAGGGTCTTCTTTCATTCCAAGGGAAACTTCATTTCATTATGCCATCATCTAAGTTAATCCTTGACCCTTTATCAACTTTGTGGGTTTAATTTCCAAATCACACTCTTTAATTTTAGACACCCACTAGCTTCTGGTTCCTAAACAATCTCTTTGAGCAAAAATATCCTTTACTGCAGAGTGAAGAACATAGGAATTTATCTTCAAGTAACCTGGATAAGTTTTGAAATGCCCTAGCGACTTGACAAAAGTGCAGTCTTTCTTTTCCATGATAGAATACTTCAATTCAACATCTCTTAGAACTTTACTCATAAATTCTATATGTGTCTCTTCACCTTGATCATTCTTCTGAAGCAAAACACTGACAATGGTATCCTTGGAGGCAAAGGAGAAAACCTAAAAATCCCTTGAATAATCTAGACTTACTAACATAGGGTATTTCACAATGGATTATTTGATAGACTCAAAAGATAAATTTTCATTCTCATCCCATTTGAAATCCACATATTTCTTAAGCAACTTGTTTATGAGCTTTGATATTTCTGCAAAATTTGGGATAAACCTTCGAATGAAGTTGATTTTTCCAAAAAAATTACTGTAGGAATTTCTTATTTCCAGACAAGGAGATTTATTTGATACCTGTAATCCTTTCAGGGTCAACCTTTACCCCATCCTTTGAAACTAGATGGCCAAGAATATTTCCTTCAAGAACTTCCTCCAAGAACCTTTCCTTCAAGAACTTCCTCCATGAAGCTTTCCATACGTGTGACATATTTCAAACACTTGCCTAAGATGGCTAGTGTGAGAACTTCTTTCCTTTGAAAAAATAGTGAGATTATCTTGATATATCTCAATTATTTTTCCCATAATATCTCTAAATGCATAGCCCATGACTTTAAATAAAGTGGCACTTGCATGAATTAAAGCAAATGACATTCTAAAATACTCAAAAGTGCCCAAAGTTGTGGGAAAGGAAATCTTATGTCTATCATCTTGATTCACCCACACTTGGTTGTAACCTGAAAATCCATCCAAAAATGACATCATTGTTGACCCTGTAATTCTTTGCAATAAATGCTCCATTGTTGACCCATCGCTACAAGGTTGGATAACCAAGTTGAATTCCTTGTAGGAGCAATTATTTTTTCTTCAAGCAACTTCTGCAAGTCTTTCTGGATAAGGGGAGCCAACTTCAGATTAATCTATCTCAACTTTTGTCAAAAAGTCTTGGCATCCTCATTCAAAGGTATAGTATGCTAGATAATATCACCTTTGTAAGATTTCAAATAATCATAGGATCAAGCGAAGATATCTCTATATTCTTTGATCAAATTCGCAATTTCCCTTCTTTCTTTACTTTAAGTTCCTTTACCAATTTTCACAATATTCAAACATTTTGGAGAACCAATGTTAATTTTCATGTACTCATTAGGTTTAACCATATCTTTCTTTTCCTTATACATGTTAAGTCTTTCAAACATTCCTTCATGTTATCG
>ML824766.1:36458-66816 GCA_009831015.1 Picea engelmannii | reverse complement strand
ATAGTTGTGCAATAATGCCTTGATGCCCCTTTTTCAATAATTTTGTCATGCCATTAGAGATTATCACCTTACCGGGTTTCCCTGTGATACCTCTTAACTCAATTTCTTTTCCTTCCAATGAAAATTTCATGAAAAGTTCTTGACAATTAAAATCCACTACTCCTAATGATTGTAAACATTGGCTTCCTAGTACAACATCAGCACCACCCATGGGTATAGAAATCATTGGACTATTCATTACATATTCCCCCATAGTAAGATTGATCTTATTTCATTTTCTCGAGCAATTGATGGTTCCTCCATCTGCAATCATTACTTGAAACTTTGGCGCTAGATATACAAAGCAATTGAGAGATTTGGCTAATTTATAGTGAATGAAATTATGAGTACTGCTAGAATCAATTAGGACTATTACCTTTTTCTTTTTGACGTATCCTTCGATCCTGAGGGTTTGAGGAGTGCTAATTCCAGCCAATGCATTACACGATATTGTGGGAGTCAACTCTTAAGATGAAATTGCTTCTACGTTTTCATCTTGAGATGGTTCTTCATCTTCTTCTTCTTCCTCTTCACAATCTATGTAGAATAATTTCTTCTCACCACACTTATGTCCCTTATTGTACTTGCTATCACAATTAAAGCATAAACCTTTTTCTTTTCTTTCCTCCAATTGTTGAGGTGTCAACCTTGTAGGTTGAGGTTTTTCAGAAGAAAGAGAATTATTCTCTCTATAGATGTTAGGATTGGTCCTTCTAGTAGCCATAACCATATTTTTACTTTGAACATTTCTTGCCACCTTAAATGCATTCTCCAATGATTTGGGTTCCCAAAGCCGAACCTCATGTTTAATGTTATCCTTTAAAGTTCCTATGACTACATCAATCAAGTGCTCATCTGGAATATCTTTTACCTTTATATTGAATCTTTGGAATTTCTCAATGTGCTTGGTAACTGAACTCTTTTGCTTGAGATTTATCAATTGGCTAAAGAAGGTATTGCTCCTTGTATCCTCATAGTGTGCTATCATTTCTTCCGTGAAAATTGTCCAAGTGACGAGTGATTTGTGAAAACAAAGCCATCGATACCATACAAATTGATTGGGTTCTAAATATAAAGAAGCAATTCATACCTTTTTTGTATGTGGCACACTATGTAGATCAAATAATTGTTCCATCTGAAGTATCCATGTGATTGGGTCCTTGCCATCAAACTTCCTCATATCGATATTAGGAACGTGGTTGGTCTTCAACCCAAAGTTGGAGTTTCTCCATTCTTGAGTCACCTTCCTTGTGTCCTCATCATGAATTTCATGGGATACATTTTCACTTTCAGGTGTCCTCTCTATTAGGAAATTTTTTAATCCTTCCATGATCTCCCCTTTTAAACCATCCATCTTTGTATCCAACTTAGCTTCCATTGAATCCATCGTAGTATCCAACTGAGCTTCCATTGAATCCATCTTCTTTTGTAGTTCATTTATGTCCCTACGCATTTCTTCACCTTCATCAAGAGTCCAGGTAGAATTGTCTGGAGGATGATTTGGTGTAGAAGTTCCCTTTTTTGGTGGCATGTTGGCCAAGTATCACTTCAAACCTTGATTTTGAGGTGGTTCTGCTTAGACAATCTTCCTTTTATTGTATCTCCAAAATTTCGTCCCTTCTTAGTATGAGCTTTTATTTTTTGTAGGTCTCTGATATTTCTTCTCTTCAATCCCTCAGGTCTGATAAAACTTGGATGTGCCAAGTGGAATTTGCGGTAACTTCCCCACAACTTGCTGATTTTTAGCCTTTCCAGAAGATCTCACTTGTATAGCGTGCCCCGCACAAAATAATTGATATAAAATTTTGAAACTCGTACCAGAACTACTAAGGGTTGTCCACTATCAAATTCAACTAGTCTCACTCAATTTGGATACTCTAGGAAGACTTTATGATTATTTTACCTGGAAAACTTGCTTAGGACTAGTCAGATACCCTATCTTCCACAGGGTGTATCTACAAATTTAAGATGACCCAGAAGCTGAAATTTCTACCATAGATAGCTTACTAATTTCGGATAATATCCTCTGAATTTCACGGTATGAAATGTTATAGAAACAAACATATAGAGAAAATTCTGCAATGACTCAATTCAGGATGATTCCAGAACCCTATCTTAAAAAGGTTGTATCTCTGAAAGAATAAGGCCTCAGGAGATGAAATTTTAACCCAATGTACCTTGATCTGTCTACTAAATATCCTCCAATCTGTTCCTTTTGAATCATTGTAGAAAAAAAATTATAGTGAAAATTCCACAGTGTCTCAGATGTAGTAGTGAAACCCCAAGACCTTGAGCTTTGATACCATATGTTAAGAACCAAATATCAATATAACATAGAAAAACCTCAGAATAAGTACTCAACGCCTTGAAAAAGAGATAATTTCATATAATAAGACTCTTCGAGGGGGGAACCTCCTTTTACCCCACATAAATGTTCAAGTACAAGATGATTCCAAATGAAAATGTCTCCTTGGTATATATAGGAGACTAGGAGGTATAATTACAACTAAAGGAATAAAGAATACATAAATAAAATAACATTACTAATCTAATATGCCCCAATTAAGGGGTAATGAGCCAATATTAGGGCTTAACAACTTCATTGTCAGTGATAATTTTGCTGGGACATCCAAATCTAGAAAGAATGTTAGTTTCCAAAAACTTAATGATCACAACATCATTGGCTTGCCTGGTGGGTACAACTTTAATACACTTGGTGAAATAATCAGTGGCTGTGAAAATCCACTTGTACTGACCTGATGAGGGTGGATGGATTTATCCAATGAAATCCAAACCCCATTGTTTAAATGGAGATTCAACTTTTTTTGGTTTCAAGGGTAAAGGCAGAAGTTTCCTTTTTCCTTCAAAGATTTGGAATTTATGTTAGGAGGTCAGTTTTTTGTGGACATATGCAAATAAAGTTGGTCAGTAGAAACCAACTCTTAGAATTTTATTGGTAGTGGTCTTCCAATTCAGATGTCCACCATAGTCTCCTTCATGGAATTCTTGCAAATCTTTTTCATCCTCATCTTTCAACAAATAGTTTAGTAGAATCCCTCCAGCATATTTCCAATACAAATTTCCATTTAAAATACAATACTTCAAAGCTTTGAGTTTCAAACATCTAGCTTTAGTTTTAGTTAAACCAGGAGGAGCTTGTAAGTGATGTAAAAAAAAATAAGGTCTGCATACCACAGAGAGGTTGAGAAAACCTCTTTAACTTGTGGAGTCTCTTTCTCTTCTTGTTCATCAACTACAGCAAGAAAATTAATATCCAAAGCGTGAAATTTTGACTCAGCCATCAATTTATCTAATCCTTGACCCTTGATAAGCTTGGTTGGTTTGATATCAATGTCATATTCAAGAATAAAAACAATCCATTTACCCCTTTTTCCATCAGGATTGTCTTGGGTCAGAATATATTTCACCACAAAATTTGGGACATAAGAAATAATGTGTGAGTGGAGAATATATACTCTGAAATATTTGATTGCTTTCACTAGAGAAAAATATTTCTTTTCCATGATGTTATAATTCAATGCAACATCTCTCAAGTTTTTACTAAAGAAAGCAATAGGTTGTTCATGGACTTCATTGTTCTTCTGAAAAAGAACTGCTACAATGGTATGCTCAGAGGCAAAAGAGAATAGGAGGAAATATTTTGTGTAATCAGGGATGATAAGCATAGGGGATTGTGTCAAGGATTGTTTCACCTGATCAAAGGAATTTTTTTCTTCTATGGTCCTTTTATTTTTGTGTCTTTTTTCAACATATTTTTTATATTTCTGAGAAGTTCTGCCAAGTTAGGGATAAATCTTCTTAGAAAGTTTATTTTGCCTATGAAAGACTATAATTATTTTATGTTTCTGGGATGATCTATTTTTTGAATGGCTTCAATTCTGCTAGCATTAATTTTAATCCCATCCTGGGATATGATGTGTCCTAACAGTTTACCTTCTTCTAGACTAAACAATGTTTTCTTTGGATTAAGTGAAATTCCAAATCTCCTACATTTTTCAAAAACTCTTCTAAGGTGGAGTAAGTGTTCTTCATCTATTTTTGAAAAAATAGTTATGTCATCCAGGTATATAATGATGAATCTTCCAAGTTCATCCACAAAAGAAATATCCATTTCTCTCTGAAATGTGGCCCCAACATTCATTAAACCAAAAGGAATTTTCACATACATGAAAGTGCCCCAAGGTGTAGTAAATGTTGTTTTCTCTTGATCATCGAGGTGGACTAACACTTGGTTGTAACCAGTAAAACCATCTAATAGAGAAATTTTGTTGGATCCAACTACCTTCTACAAAATATGGTCCATTTTGGGCAAGGTATAGTTGTCTTTGAGAAAGACTTTATTGAGGTTTCTAAAATCAATACACAGTCTGATTTCTCCACTCTTCTTTGTGGTTGGAACTAAATTGGACACCCATTTAGAAAATATTAATGGGACAATGATTTTAGCATCATACATATTTTTAATTTCCATTTCAATTAGAGGCATCAACTTTGGGTTAATTCTCATAAGATCTTTTTTGAAAGGATTTTGATCTTGTTTCATGGGAATTTTGTGTTGTATAATGCTAGTATCATAGGATTTTAGATATTTATAGCTCCATGTAAAAACATCTATAAACTCTTTAAACAATTCTATGTATTTCCTTTTTTGAGAAGGAGGTAAAGATTTTGATAGTTTAATCATCTTTGTTTCTTTTTCAGTTCCTATGTTACAATCTTCAACTTCTTTTCTAGTAGGTTCATTTTTTGGTTTTTTAGCTACATCATCAAAATCAAACAATCCTTCCAATGGGACTAATCCTCTAGGAAAAATATTATCGTTTAATTGCAAAAAATCCAGATCTTATTGTTTTTTTATTTATTTCTTCTAAATCTATCTTATTTACACTTTCTTTTTCATCATCACTATCTACATCAATATTGGCACATTCAAACTCATTTTTTGATTGCAGAAAACCTTCAATTTGTTCATCATTTCCAAAAAATTGCCAATACCTGTTGTTGTTTGGGACAACAGGTCTACACTTCACCTCAACTGTTTACTGGCGGTTTGGATGAAATGGTATCTTACAAGTGGTTGTTGATTTATCTAGACCATCAACAATAATGTTTTGGTCTCTGGGAATGGACTGCAAATCATATTTAGTAAAGCACTGGAAGAAATATAGAACAACATTTCTTTATTCTCTTAGTCTCGGGTGTTTAGCAGAGTATTCACCTTTGATCTGTTTTATTATTAGTTCAGAATCACCCCTTATTGAAATTATCTTAGCACCAAGCCTTTTTAACAATTGCAAACCTAGCATTAAGGCTTCATACTTAGCTCTATTATTGGTACACTGAAAATTCAACTTGTAGGAATGGCTTTCTGTATATCTTGTTTTTGAATTTGAAACCCACACTCTAGCTCCTAATCCTTTCTTACTAACAGAACCATCAAATTCTAAACTCCACAAAGGTTCTTTTGGTTCATCAGATTGTATCATCACTGTTTTTTCTTCTTCATGGGTTGTTTTGTTTTCCTCCAAGTTATAAACATCATCCTCTAGATTTGCAATTTTTCTTTCCATGTCTCCATCATTATATAAAATAAAATAATCAAGGTCAGAATGAACAAAATATAAGGGATAATTATGTGGTTTCTCTTGACTAATGACCATGTATTTCATCAGTGTCTCCCTATATAATCTCCTATGCTGACCAAATAATGGGATGGTGGCATAAGACATGTCCAATTGTAGGGTACCCTGTAACTTGGATCCCCATGAGAGAGACAATAACATGCCATACTTAGGAGGTATGTCTGCAACAACTATGTCCATTACCATGCTCTTGGCTGGGATTTGAGCTAAAGTAACACACAAATATTTGATAAGACCTATGCATTTAACTCTACTAGAATCAAAAGAATATAAATCCTTGTAAGGTCTAGTGATATCAAGTCCTAATTTCTCCATAACAGCCTTAGTCATAAGGTTGTGAGAAGCACCAGAGTCTAGCATGGCATTGTGCAAAGTTTTGTCATGAATATTTAAACTAACATAAAAAGGAGGTACAACACCACTTTTAGGTTTTCATCAAATTCAGGCCAAAATAATAACTCTGGTTGATCATCACCAATGTTTATTATATCTGTACCCATTCCTAGCTCTATGTTCAAAGATTTGATTAGTTGTGATCTGTAAGCATTCTTATTCATTAACTCTGTTAGAGGAATATGTATTTTGAGATTTTCCAATTCACTTTCCTGGATGAAAGAGGTTGGAGTTTTATTTTGATTAGGGATATCTGATTTCTCAAAAACATTCTTCTATGAAGTATCTTTGGGATGACTAGTGGAGGGAACATCAGTTTGAGTTGTTTTTTATACAAAGTCATATATTATTTTGGTTAGGACCTCTGAATTTTTATTTTGGGGGCTATCAGGGACTTTCTTGGCAGGTGTATCTGTTGTCTTTTTAAAGTCAAAAGATTTCTTGGTTGGATTGTCATTGGACTTCTTACTTCTCAAGTTATACTGTCTATGAACTTACATTATTTCATTTTCAAAAGATTTTTGTTCTGATTCTTCCTCATTAACTTTAGTTTATGAAAGAAGGAAAAGATCTTGTTCTTTTTGGGTAAGAAAAATATAATCATTATCATTTATTCCCATAAGATTAAGGTGAACATCATCAAGCCCCTCAATTGTTTATTCCCCTTCATCAACATAATTTTCTTGGAAAAGAGATATAATCTATTGATCTGGGACTCTCTTTTCTCTTTGTATGATTTGGGGTGGATTTCTCCTAAAATTAGGATTTTTTATTTGGGGACCAGGTTGATTTTCTCTTGGTGGATTCCTATCAGTGATATCTAGTCTTTCCATCATTATTTCCATCGTTCTTACTAAGGAGCCTATTTTAGCATCAACATAAGAGGTAGATGGTTCTTCCTTGATAATTACTCTCCTCTTTGTTCTTTGTCTAGCTCTCTTAGCTAATAGATTTGCCTCTACACTCACAACACATTTTTGAATTGCTTCCAAAGTTGCAGGGTTTCTCTCTATGAATTGATAAGACATGTCAGCATCAAAACCATCAAGGAATTTGATCAAAGTTAGGCCTTGAGGAGGTTGAATGTTTGCTGGAATTGCATTATAAAGATTTTTAAATCGAGTGCAATAATCATGTACACTTTCCCCTTGGTTTCTTTTAATATTTTCATATTCAGATAATATTTGAAGTGGATTTTTCTTAACTTCCCATCTATTGAGAAAAGATTTGTGAAAGGCAATAATGTCATTAAGGCTAGCAACTGGTAAGGTTTTGAACCATTTATTAACTTCACCAGTTAAGATTTGGGAAAACAACCTCATTTTGACATCTTCCTCATCTACTTCTTGTAGGTCAAAGATTTCATTCATCTTGTCAACATGTTGTTGTATAGTCATACTTCTAGTGCTATCAAACTGAGGAATCCTAGTTTGATAATGCTAGGGAATATTGTGTAAAGGAGCAGCCAAAACAAGGGGATCATATCTTGCTGCCATTATTGGTGGAGGAGGATGGATAGCAGGAACTCATGTGGCAGGCTGGATGGTAACCTGTAAAATTATTGAAGAAGTGGTGGAAGAGGTGGAAGAAGAAAGAATGGAAGATATATGATGAGCTGATTCAGGATTGATAGAAGATGCAAAGATGGTTAGGGAAGAAATTTCAACAGACTATTGGATGTAGGCTTTGTGCAAAGCTTGATCAAATTCTGATGCTAGATCTTGTAACTTTTCAAAGTTTTGAAGGATCTTCTGATCAAGATATGATCCAAGAGTGTGTCTTTCAGGGGTTCTAGGTTGGATGATAGATTTATCTAAAAGTATTTCATCCACAAAGCTATCAGATTGTGTTCTAAAAAGGATATGCTCAAAAGGTAGATCAAACTGGATGTCTTGGATTGTGACAACCTTCTCTCAAAGAGAGGTGGCCCTAGGAGGAGGACTACTACTCCCTTGACTTTATCCTATGCTTCTTTTTATAATCACTTTTTCAGGATTATCTACTACTTTTATAGGTTCTGGATCAAGGTGAGATCTGGTATGAATTCTTTTTGGAGCCAGAACTTAAACCTTGAAAACCTAATTAATTATTTACAATTTTTTACAACCTCTGAACATTTATCTCTTGAAATTTAGATCTTTGATTATTTAGAAATAAATTTTTCTTACTTAGGGAAGACAATTCATAAAGTTGGAAAATTTGTTCAGTTCCCTAGTATGTTCGCCACTATGTTATGACTCTATAATTTCAAGAGGTTGTAGAAGAAATTGATAGAGGTAACTACCAAACCACTTTGGAAGCTGGGATCTAGCCCTGCCAGCTTCAGAGAGGGATCTCTCTATAAGATTTATATTTGTTTAAGTTTTAAATGTTAGGATAGTTATGACAATTCTAATTTTGTTTGTTTTTTTGTCATACTTTGCTGAAAGAATCCTTAATTTTCCATTGGGCTATAGGGTCTGTACTTAAAGATGGGGATCAAATTCATATTTTTATAAGGTTTTGTTCATAGGGAAGGGTAGTAAAACAGTTGGATCTATTCATATTAAATGAGATGAATAAGAGAGAATAAGAGGGGAAGGTCCACTAAGCAGAGGAGTAGTTAAGAATTCCTTCACTCAGTTTCAGATGAAAACATACAGATCATTAAAAAACCAAAGACTGAGTATACAAGATAAATTATGTTATTTTGAATTTGTTTTAATGATTAGAATTGGAAATACATGAAATGATTAAAGAGCATAAGAAAACATTTGAAAATGATATAAAGACATCACCAACAATCTCACACAAGAATCCCATGAATAATCCTTTTTTTTATTACTGGTCGATCCTTTGAACAATTACACAATATCTATTAGGTGCAAAAATCAACCTTCAATACTTTGAAGAGAGAAGTATTTATAAAACTGTTTACATCATATCCTGTCATAAATGACTAGGATATTATGGAGGAACTATCTAACTAATTAGATCTCTAAGATAAAACATACAGGGATTTGTTGATTTGTTCGGATCCTTAGTGTTGATTTGGTGGAAGTGGTTGATGACTTATCTCTTTGACTTTGGCTAGCTGCTCCATGCTGACCAGAACCTCAAAACTATCTTTACTCAAGTAAGGTGCATAGATATTCCCATCTCTTTTTACCATGGATAGAAATCTTGAGTAACTTCCTGTATATCTCATCCATTTTAGTATACTTGGTAAAAGTAGGCTTAGTGATGAAGATATGTTTTATCTCATGCTGAATACTCAAGTCCAAATGTAATGTCTCTAGTAAAGATTTACCAGTAATGCTTCCCTATATCCCTGCAAACTTGGAACTGTCCTCTACCACTGCACTCATTTTTTATTTGTAATATGATAGAATGATCATCTTTTCAGTGACTACTAATAGTCCAGGAAGACCTTTCTTATGTATCACTTCAAACTTACTAAAAAATATCTACACTCCTATGTCCATCACTTGAGCCTTTTCTTCTAGCTGCACCATCAATCCTTTCTTGGTTAGAACCTTCTTGATCTTAAGGATGGTCTCTGTTATGTCTTCAGTTTCTAGTTCTTCTAACTCCTGCTTGTTTTTGGAGTTTAGAAATCTGATGAGTTTAGTGGCCTATGTGGGTCTTTATCCTAGCTCTTCTTTGATGATCTCAATTTATTCCTTGGCCTTCTGTACTAATTCACGTTGTTAAAAAATAATCTGTATGGATGGCCAGATTTCTGACATTGACTTGTTGATATCCATACAAATGTTTTCCTTAGCTTGGGCTAAGGTTTTTTCCATGACAATCTCTTTCTGTAGTTGTTGTAATTGTTGACTAAGCCTTTGAGACTTATGCATCTCTTCTTGGTGACTGGCTTGGAACATTGACTTCATCTCCTGCAAGTTCTTTACCTATTCCTGCAATTTTTTGATCTCTTCCCCTTGGATGGACATGTCCTCCATGGACTTTACAAATTTTTCAGATGCAACTGAAACTTGTACTGGGATTGTTGATGGAATCTCTGTTGATGTAGATGCTTATGTTGTTCTAATTCCTGTCAGAGGGATTGCCTCTAGTGGGATCATGGCCATATGCACATTTTTCTCCTTTTCCTTTATCAGTTTATCCATTTCTTCTTCCATTTATCTTATCTGTGCATTATGTTCCATGATAAGCTTCAACATTTCTTCTTTGTGGCCTTCATTCTCAACCACTTCTTTAGCTTGTGAATCTTCTATAGATGGAATCTTTAGCTGATTTATTAGACATGCTATATCAAAATTCTTCTTCTTCAATAATTCCTCTTCTTCCTTGACATTTGTTGGGTCATACCCAATCTTCAACACCAATTCTTCTAGTGATTTGATTTTGTTTTCCTTGGCCAAAGAAGATATTTTCTCCAGCTTCAATTGGGACTAAATGTTGTTCAGGAACACCTGCAACTTTGAAGTAGTCATTGAGGTGTTGGTCAAGGTAGAGAATATCATCTCTCTTGTCTACCTATGCATGTCCATTTGGTCCACTGGATGGACATCCTTTACATCAAACTCAAAGCCAGTCTTATAGTTTGTAGTTGTCTTAAGATGGGGAACTTGTTCTTGCAGGAATGCCATTTTCATTCTTCCTTTCTCTGTTTCAAATGCTAAGAGTAGCCTATATTGAGAAGTGGAGGTCTGCTTCCAGAACTGAGCATAGGTGCTGCTATTGAGGAGCTCATTTCTCTGTTTGATTTGTTTGTACTTGTCAAAAATATTTGACTATGTTCTCTCATGAGTTGATTCAGCTGAAAAAGTAGTGTCTGTTGTTTTTTGAGATGATGATGTAGACATTATGAACTAATTGTCTGCATAGTTTGAAGAGTGTGGTCCCTCCATGACTATGGTGGACTGCATTTCTCCTTCCTTGAGAAAATATGGTGCATGACTAGTCTTGGCCCTTTTTATGTAAACTTGGAAATCCTTAGATGATACCTCTGTGACTGAAGGAGAAACATCCTTTCTTCCTCTATTCTTTGTTTTCTTTTGAGCTGTGTTGGTATGTGAAGTAGTGACAGGGGAAGGTTGTTCCTCTATTTATAGAAATTTGTTTTCTTTCCATTCTGTCTGGTTCATATACTTCTCCACTTCTGGCCTCTATGTGTGAGCATAAGGAGTTCTCCTTTGTTTGACTCTGAGCTCGGAAATGACACCAAATGGGTCATAAGACCATGTGTAACTCTAAGTAAACCTCATATGTTTCAAGAGGTTATCTGCCTCTTCTCCTGCTGATTTGTTGTTGTAGATGAAAGGGCCAATTTGAGTCTTGATTATATGTTGTTGTTTCTTCTTTGTTGCAACAAAGTGGATGTCATTTGAGTTCACCATATGCCTTATGTATTCTAATGAAAAAATCCTCATAGGGAGCTATTTTGTAAATCTGTAAGATGGTAGCTCACACCCATACACTCTTATCTCTGTGTGGTTTTTGTATAAAAACCAATCCCCTGTCTTAGCAAGATCATAAAGGTGAAGGATTCTCTGAATTTCTTTATTGATCATTGGTTATGTGCTACTGTTCAGCATGAAAACAACTGGGTCATAGAACTGGTCTATGAAGTCCTTGAAGTTGAATTCATTTGAATTTTTCCTCACTAATGAGGTCCATGAGGTCACTGACTATGGGTTTCCTTCTTGGTTTAATTTATGAAATGCACATGGAAACATGTCTCATTCAAAAAACAAGAATATATACACTAGGACCAAGGAATATCTGAACATTCCCTCTGTTGAAAACCTAAAAAGATGATCATGAATGTTATCAGCCAGAAACTGACTGAAATTTAATTTAATTGTGGCTCTGTCTTCTATAGAAAATATAGATAGAAAACCTAAAATAGGCTCATCTACCCATTCATCTAAAAAATAACCTAACAGGTAGCAAAGAATGGATATGATCTAGTTGGCCTTGAAAGTGAAGATGGAGGATGAATAAGGGGGATTTTTCTTGGGAAAGTGGGTGTCTTCTGGTAGAAAAATCTCAAAAATTTGGGCTCTTTGGGGAAAGTTGAACTTCTAGTAGAGGTCACTTCTGGTACAGTTCATTTAGGGCTTCAATGGAAAATGGGATTGCAGAGTCGCTTCTTGGGATTTGCAGAATATGATCAATGGATTCAGGGGTAATTGTGAACAATGTTTCACTAGAGGAGGAAACAATGGCCCTTTGGTCGAGTTAATAAAAAGATTGGCAGTTTAGGGAAAATTCGGGGAAATGGTGGGTCTGTGGGAACCTATACAGAGGTAAATTGGACTCCTAGAGTCCAATTTGATCACTCTGGTCTAGAAAAATATCCTTTAGCCAAGAGTGCAATTCGAAGAATTAAAATTCACACCTCGGCTCTGTGATCTTGTAGTCCTTATCCACCAGGGGTATATGGTCCAGGTCGATGAGAGGGGGAAGGATCGGGGTCTTAGATGTATCAACAAATTTGGCCTTGGGGGCCATGATTAATAAATATTTAAGATAAATCAATGGTGGATCTGTGATTAACCGGGGAAAATGCACCTGTTGACGGTGAGCAGTTGTGGCGGTTGGCTTGATAGCTTGTTTTGGCTCAGTGTCCACACTGTCTACATCAAAAAATGGCGTTACAAGGTGATGAAACAAGGTTTTACAGAGTGTTGGAGGTGTTTGCTCTGGCGTGGGGTGATGAAGGGGAGTTAAAGGTCACGGGGATTCATTTGATTGGGTAACAGGTATGTAGGATGGGACATATGGTAGGTGGGAGTAGGGTACGGTAGTGGAGTGAGGTGAGTGGTTTTGGGTAGTGGTTTGGTGGGATTTTGGAGGTGGGGTAGGTGGTAAGAGGATTTTAGAAGGGGGGGTCCGAAACGCTGTGAGAGTTCCATGTTAGGTGGGACCAACACGGGGGAAACCACTTTTTGGACCCCCCCCCGACCATTAAAGGCAGAAAGGTCGGGGGGTCCGAAATGCACTAAGGACCATTGAACTGGGCGTTGATGGATGTCATCACTGACAAATTGTGCGGAAATTAGTCACTATATGACAAAATGTCTTTTCCACTAGTAAACTTAGGATAAAAATATGCGATGGGTGGCACTAAGCTTACCTTTTTCAATTTCACACCATGGTCTTATTTTCCTAAGGTAAAAATACCCAAATTTACTCAAACAAAGGGTGTTTTGACAATCCCCTTTCAACTTTTATTGAAATTGAAAACACTAAACTATCAACTAACCTAGGAATCTAACATATTAATCCATCTTAGACTATTGGATTAATTATTACTCTAACCTAACTAATTTGGCCAATATTGAATTGTTTGACCAAACTTATTCTCTAACCTACCTAATTTGGCCAAGATTAAATTGTTTGACCAAACTTATTCTCTAACCTATCAACATAAATTTCACGAGTTTGATCATGATTATACAATATGATTCAAACCAAATTTGTTTTTTATGGGGTTTTTTATTTTTCTCTTTTTTTATTTTGTCTTTTATTATTTTTTTATACCCTTTTTTCATTTTTTCTATTTTAATCCTTTTCCTTTTTCTTTTCTTTTCTTTTCTTTTCTTTTTGTAAATCATTTGCATAATAAAATATTATTTATAATGAAATATGACTAGAGGAAGAAATTTTCAGTCACTAGGTGATACTATGAAATATATGGTTATAACATATATCACTTCCTTTTGAATAGAAGGGGATGAATAGTAAGAATATGCCCTGGACCATTGGAATTTATGGTCCTCATGTCCAAAAATGTTCAAATTATCTCTGCAGAACTGTTGTCAAGATGCTGCTACCATAAGTTGACCAGAGCATTCTTTTAATCCAGATAATATTTGAAATGAGCGCTTGAGAGAGATAACATAATCTTCTGTAAATCGTGCTTTAATGTGTTTTAATAAGAAATCTCCTTCATCCCTTCTCTTATTAATGACAATATTTACAGAACCTACATGATGATTTATTAGCATTAAACAATACTAAATGCATATTGGGAAAAGCGCAAAGGTAGAGGGGAAGGATGGAAGAAATTAGGATTTGGGAACTTTAGTCAACGAGCCAACTTGGGAACCCATGAACCCGTCATTCTGAAAGGATGAATGATTCGGATTATTTTCGGCACGAAATGAGAGCAGAGATATAATAAATAATTGCACAGAGATATCACAGATATTCAATAATATAAAATAAATGTATCAGAGATGCAACCATAAACACAGATATATAGTAATACATGATTTCTATTAATCAAAGAAATGTATAGAGACTGTAAAAATACAGAGTGAAAGACTCGCTAGAATGGTGGCAGCTTATCTCTGAGAATAGATGTGTCGGCTACTCGCATTCGCAAGAAGATGGTTACAATGAGGCTCTGAAGGAATTTTTACAGTAAACCAGAATGCCAAAAACCCTAGACATCCAAAAACCCTAGACATCCAAAAACCTAACCCTAGGAGATGAAGCGCCAAAAGTCATGTGGGCTCCGTTTAGGTAAATTGGTGCATCAACTTCCCGGGGTCGTAACTTTTGCATATGATCTTTGTTTTAGGCATATGATAGATCATTGGAAAGGTATCGTTGAGGAGATTAATTTTGGGGGCTCAATCATCCCTTTGAATATCATTGAGAACCTTGATCTTGAAAAACCTTCATTTTGGCCCTGTTGGCAGCCAACTAAATTTTTTCTATTGTCCTATAAGCTGCCTACAGCTATGTCTTCTGAACTTCAAATTGTCGTCACAATTTTCAAAAAGATGATTTTTTTCATTTCTTGCGACAATGACACATTTGTCTCCATTAAGTTTTCACGACTGTAAGCGTGAAAACTTCTCCTTTCGTGGTCACATTTCAATTACTATTTGAATTGTCGTTATCTTTTTATCGATATTTTCTATGGCACTTACCTTTGGTTTATCGTTATGTGGTTGAAAGGATTTTCGAAATATACCTATTTGGACATTCTTATTGCATAACTTGATTTTATTAAGTTTATGAGGCATTGAGCATCTAGATTTATATTTTTGGGACTTGCCTGGTCATTGAATTGCATAGGGGTCATGATTTATTTTTGCTTATATATATATATGATGTGATCCTTATAGTTATTCTTTTATAGCTCTTGGCTCATCAATTTTATGAATATCTATTGGCACAATGCGTTAAATTTTTTATTTATATAATGGCGCATGGTTAACACCTGGTGTTGGTTATACGTTGAATGACAATGGTTTGAAAAACTATAGTTAATGGCGCGTTGGCATATCACTCACCGTTTGATTCTTTGATCGGTCGAGTGATAAGGTTAGTAACTATGCTATGATTTATTGAACATATGTGGAATTCGTCGGTTGTACTTTACCATAACTATTATGCATGGCGGTGAATAACTCCACCACCCTCACATGCACACATTAATGCTCTCCCTTTTGATCGTTCATTGTTGTTAGATCGAACGACTTTGCTTCTGTGCGTTGGTAAATTCGAACCAAACCCTTACCATGTGCTCACACCATGGCCCCAGTAGTTCGAGCTGAACCCAATGGGAGCCAGGCCATGTTGATGTTCGACATTGCCCGCAGTGACCTCGAGGAAAATGGGTGGCTTCCATTTATACAAAAATTCGAAGGTTTTAACCTCTGCGTAGCTCGTCAATTTGCTTTGACCTTTGATGGCTGTCGAGCCAAGGTCGGCGATGTTCAATTGGAAATTGACGAGCGGTTTATCAGTCTTGCTATGGGTTTACCTGCCACTGGACAACGATGGTCCAAGAATTGCAAAGTAGAGGAGGTCCCATGGACACTGCTCTTCCAGTCATGAAAAATCACCTCCTGTGATAAAGGTTTGCTAGTAACTATGCTCAAACAACGTTGGCATGATTTATTGATGATAATCAAATAGTTTATCACCTGCGAAGGTCGGTTCGGGTTTGTTTTCTTACACCACCTTTGTTTGCTTATGATCTTTATGGGTTATCAGCTTAATATGCCTTACTATTTGCATAGAAGCCTGTTTAAAATGTCTTAGAAGTACAAAAGAAATCAGGCTGATAATAGCCTTTTTCATTATGGGCTAGTTAAGATTATTGTCGTCTGTCATTTGAGTTTACACGGAGATTGTTGGAGAAATTTCATTGCTCAGAATTATTTTGAGGATTCGAACACTCCACAGGTTGACAAACCTGTGGTGATCGAGGACAAGGCTGTACCCTCAGTACCCTACAACATCCTGCTACCTAAACCCTTGCCCAACTCACCTATCGACCTACCCCACTCTGTGACTAAGGATGTCGAGACTGGTAAGCCTGTGGGCAAAAAGCCCAAGGCAGAACCCACTGTAAACACCAAAGGAAAAAAGAATGCCCATTTAATTTCGTGAATGGCAAGAAATAAGCCAAAACCTCCTGTCAATCCGAACCCTATCGTGTTGAGTGAGGACTCCGATTCGGAAGTGGAGCGTTTCTTGGCTAGCGAATACCCCTATTCACAAGGTTTGTGTGTCGAACCCTCGTATGAATTTGTGTCAAACCTACCCCCTTTCCTACAGGATGACCCTAACTACCCAGGCATTAAGCTTCCTTGTGAAGCCCCTGGTCATTCATCCAAACCCTCTCCTGCTCTGTCTAAATCTACAGTGCCACCCTGTGATCAATGCAGCTCGTAGTTAGAGAGATATTATCTTGATGTGCCAATTCCACAGTCAAGAATTCACTCCTTGGAGGACCAGGTTGCACTGCTTACCAGTCAAAAGGCTAGGCTACAAGCCACTGATAAGAAACAAAGGACGACAGGCTCCATCTTGTTTAAAAATGTGGAATCAGCCACAGCTGTCGTGAATTCTAAGTTGGCATAATTGAACAGCCTCACACAGGTATGTTTTGATATCACTTGTTTATATAATGAATTCGAATCCGGTTTTGAATAGCTCTATTTACAGCATTGATTGGTTCTATCACATTGTATGCACTCTGTACATAGCCTTGTTCTGATTAATGGAAGTTCGTTTTCCCAGTTTAGCTTCGATTGGATTGTCATCGATTTGATTGATCTTGGTGTGGATTTGATTTGTTTGATTTAGTTAAAGTGAATGCTCTGCTGTCAATTGAAGTCATTTGTATCTATTCTAGACAGGAGTCGTTTCTCATATTTCAATTTTAAACACAATCACATTTCGATTCGATTTGGTTATAATGCATATGCTATGATTAACAACAGTTTTGATATGGTTAATTGTTACGGTTTTATGTCCCATATGACCTTCGAGCAACAAGAATACAATTCAGATTATTTCCAATGTGATTCTGTACAAAACATACCCAAATCGTCTATAAAATCAATTCATAACGATTATGATAAAACCCAGCTGGTTAATTCACATTGATTTACTGTTAGCTCGACCGTGTTATCAGTTGGATTCGTAATGGAAATGGATATTCTGTTTGAATTTGATTCATAAAACGAGATTGACTATATCCAGGTTCACGATTTATTTCTATATTAAACCCAGTCACGGTTTGTTTCGATTGTTTGCCCAGTTTATAATTATCACTTCTGTTGTGGTTGTGGTCATAATTAATAGATCCTGTCTGTCGACTATGCAAGGATCAGTGATCGAAATATATGACAAATTTTGGGTTGATGCTATTACGTGTGATGTCATTTACACATAATCGAAACAATGTTTCCATCTGTATATTCGATTAAACGATGTGAATATTTTGCTATTTCATTATAGCTATAACGAGTAGAAAATGGTTGTGTTGGATTAGATCGTATCACATACGATATAACTCATTATTGATTTCATTTGGATATGAAACAACCTTGTTACTATTCGACCCGATTTTATGGTAACAGAAAAACAGAGTATTCTTACCCATGTTTTCGATTGAATCACTTTTGATTATGTTTAAAGTTGAATGATGAGATCATTTGAATCTTGAGTGATTCGTTTTCAAGTAATCATTGGAAGACAATTGGATTTAATTTTTTTAAAAGATTTGATTTGATTTGAATTCTGATCATGTATGTTATTTTAGACTAGCTACAGAATCAGATGATTCTGTAGCTAAGTCTGTAAGATTAGATTTTTATTGTTTTTCTATAAAAATATCTTTCTAACTTGTTATTTTTGGTCTATTGCAGATGAATTCGAAATTGCAGTGGATTTGATGAGTAGTTAGGGGATATTTGAAATATTTTACTTGCATTTTAGTTTCCTAGTTTAGTTGATTTTGGGAATATCTTTCCAGATTATGTAAATAGTTTGATACTATCCACAGGGAGGTTTTACCCTGTGGAGAAACTTATAAATACTTATTATTTTTGTAATAATGATCATCCTCATTCATGGGAGAACAAGGATATGGAGTTTTAATACAAACTGAGACAGAATTTGATATTCTGCTATAGCTTTAGCTTTCATAATATCAATATTTTGTTTTATGTTTATGTGTATCTATTTGCATTTGGTTAATGACTACTTTAGCTATCTTAGTCTTTTGCAAATGATATAATTTCATCAATATAATCCATATCTGATTTCTTCCAAGTGTATAAAAAACATAGCAATTGCTTGATTCAGTTTGTGAACGATAGATTTCTCTTCTTCATAAGTTGGATTATTAAGTATAAGTTTTTGCATAACAGGTTTCCCTTATTGCAGAGATTTATAAATCATATAATTGTTATGATTTTTTATGTTTTGTTTGTCCTGTAAACAACTTAAAGAGAAGTGCAGCCTATCGTTTACGAGAAGCTTCTGGATTATTCGGTGCGAGTTTCCTTCCTCTGACCAGCTTCGAAGTCATCATACACAGGACGAATTGGGAACGTTTCCAGGTCAGTTAGTTACTTGTTTGTTAACTGTTTTTATTAGTAGTTTAGTTCAGATATTAGTTTAGTTAGATTTATAGGTAGAATTAGTATATTAGATTGTTTAATTTCAGTAAATATATTAGATCATTTAATTTCAGTAAGTTTTATTTCTTATTCATAAAATCATAAAATCAAAAATATATCTCTTGCTGTCTTAGGGCAGAAAACAAATGATTTTTACAGGTTTTATTCAAATCTGCAAGTTGTAGATAATGTATATTTGTGAATAAGTTGTAATTCAATTAGTAATTAGACAGTTAATTAGTAGAGTTAGTATAATAGTAATTAGTAGTTTGTATATAGAATAGTTAGAGTAGTTTATATTTAGTTTTAGTTTAATTTATTTAGTAGTTTGTTTTAATTAAGATTAGTATATTAGTTTGTTTTAGTATTAGTAATAGTTGTTTTATTTATTGTTAGTTAGTTTAGTTTCTTGTATTTAGTTTTAGTTAGATTGTTTTATTTAGTTTAGTTTTTTTTATTTGTTTTAGTTATATTAGTTAGTTTAGATTAGTTTTCTCTTTGGTTTTCTTAAGACCTTAGAGCGGCCAACGGAGCCGTTAAACTCTTCAGGCTAGTTCATTCCAAACGGCTTGGGTTATTAGACAACCCCGGACCGGTTCCACTCTCTCAGTTGATGGACGGTCAATTTCGCCCGTCAACAAATGGTGCTAGAAGGAGGGCCTGAACTTAATTAATGGCACGAGGCAGTCGCAAGACTCCTCCCCCCCCCTAATCGCTCACCTATAGTGACTAGAAGCCGTTCACATGATAATATTCCCCTTCAAACAACAACTACTTCAACCGAAGATCCGCAGATCACAGTTGAGCCAACAACCCCTAATCCTACAGGTGGTGACTTGGAAGAGATTGTCTGCCGATATCTTATTAAAACAAATAGTACCTTAGCTAGTTTGAGGCAACCAAACCGTCTGTGGGGTCGACCTTTGGACTTCTCTGATATTAGAGAACAATTAGGTGACACTAACCTCACTATGAATCCTACAGATCCAATCACTAATCCTGCTGCAGGCGGATCTGGGATACCTCCTTCACCACCTCCCTCGTCTCCTTCCTCTTCTGGAGGAGATTCCTCTTCTGACGAAGGCAATTCACCTTCTCAGCCTTCCACACCCACTACCCCGATGGCAAATCAGAACAACCCTGCTAGACCTTGGTTGGACTAGGATGCTGTAGCTGTACCTGGAGCCCAATACCCTTTGCCTAAGCACCCGGAGAAATGGCTTCCTAAGTTTGATCATGATTTCAAACAGATAGCTGAAGATCATATCAAAAAATTTATGTTAGCCATCAGAATCCATAATGTTGAACATGAATATGTCGTCTGTATATTGTTCCCTTATACTTTTGAGGGTAATGCATCCACTTGGTACTTTTCCCAACAGCCCCATACAATAGTGTCTTGGGAAAAGTTTGAGTCATTCTTTCTGGAAAAATTCGGAGATGGTAAACCTCCGAAAGTCTTAGTAATGGATCTTTCAAGCTTAAAAATGAACCCAAAAGAAAAAGTTAAATATTTTAATCAAAGATTCTTAACGCTTAAAAATCAAATCCCTACAGATTCTATGCCTGCTGAGAGTCTTGTAATAGCCTACTACACTAAAGCTTTACATCAAAGTATAGCTATTTGGGTTAAACGATCCAAAAAGGCCACATTGTTAGAAGCCTTCGAGGAGGCTACTCAGATTGAAAAAGATATACTTAGCCTTAAGGACTCTTCTAGCAATGAAACTGAGACCGTTCCTTCTTCCAAAAAGAAGATTGAAATTCTCCCCAGACCCACACAAAGTAAAACACAACCTGAAAACTCTGATTTGGAAAATTTAACTAAAGTTGTTTAAAAACTGTCTAATCAAGTTATAGACTTGAAGAGGTAAACTGAAGAAGCTTCCTCGAGTAAATGACCTTACAAACCTCCTTTCCGAAAGCCCTTTTCTACCAACCGGCCTAATCCAAACCCCGAAGGCTTAAATCTAGAATGTTTGCAATGTGCCCTTCAAACAATTCTAGATGCCCAAGACAACTTGATGCCTCCTGAAATTCCTGAGGAGGTAGTCGAACCAGAGACAGTTCAAGAAGAAGAGTCTTCTCCAAACATCTTTGGACACTTCTCGGATAGCATCTTCCAAGCCAACTTCAAGACTGTTCACCCTTACAACACTAGGAGTAAGACAACAAACAAACCTCCTGCCAAGAACACTGCAACTTCACCTCCAAAGCCATCTAAATCAGCAGAAACTAAACAAAGTAATGTCAACCCTAAATTAGATTACGATGTTGTTGAAGATATTAAAAAATTAAGGGCTAACATTTCTATTTATGAGTTGTTGAAGTTTCCATTTTTGTTACATAAAATGTTGCAAAATATTTCAGAGAACGGAAAAAATGGTAATTCAAATGGTAACAAGGTTGTGCAAAGCAAAGTTCCGTAGAAGACTTCCACTAAAAATAATCCTGATTCTCAAGATAAATGAATCCTTCTTGTAACCCCTGTAAATAATGTAAATAATGTAGATAAAGTAGCATTAGAAACTGCGAGTAAGAAACCACAAGCTACTACTCTAAGTACTCGCAAGAATGTACCTCCTTTTCTTTTAACTTTCAAAATTTTCAATAGAAATGTGCATAATTGTATGATTGACTCAGGGGCGTCATCCAATGTGATGCCTTGGTCTGTGTGCCAAAAAATTAACGCTGAGGTAGAACCATCTTCTTTAAAAATCATACAACTTGATCGAACGAATGTTAAAGTTATAGGCGAACTAAAAAATGTATTGATTAGATTATCGTCTAACCCAAAGGTTCATCAAGTTATTGATATAATTGTGGTGGATATTCCAAAAGTGTATGGTCTGTTTTTGAGAAGCGATTAGTCAGAGTAGCTACATGGTTACTTCGCGACGGATTGGTCTCACTTATGGCTTCCGGAGAACGGTAAGCCCAACAAGATCAGGGTGAATTGTGAGCGTTACCTTAAGTTCACGGTTACAGATTTGAATGATCCTAATGAACCATACACACCTCCTGCTGATTCACCCAAAGTCCAAGGGATGGACTCCTTCTTCGAAAACTTCATGGCTGAGGTTTCACCTATCAAAAATCCAGAACAACAGTCTGAGATCATAGCATACATGCAACCAACAGCTTCTATGCAACAGTCCCCTGAGCCCGATGGAAATCAAATTTGGTCTCTATATTTCGATGGTTCTAAGTCTAAAGAAGGAGCTGGTGCAGGCTGCATCATTATCGATCCGACAGGTAACAAGACATTATTGGCTTGTAGACTAGAATTTGAATGTACTAACAATACTGCAGAATATGAGGCTTTACTGCAAGGTCTCAGAAAAGCCTTGGATATGAACATTCAAAACCTGGTTGTATTTGGCGACTCTGAAATAGTGGTTAGACAGGTAAGGGACTCTATACACTGTCTTTCCCCGCATCTCAAAAGTTACCAGTCTGAGGTATGGAGTTTAATGAACAAATTTTCTGCTTTCAATATAAATTCCATTCCTAGATTAAATAATGCTGAAGCAGATCTACTAGCTAATGTAGCCTCTAAACTTCTTCCTGCAGAAGGCTTATCCCGAAACACATTCTCTGTGGAGCTATTGTTTCGACCATCTGTTCCTGACAATATTACAAACTGGAGAGTATTTGACGATGATCAGTAGATCATTAACTTTCTGCGCATGGAAGAAACCTTTCAAGGCGCAGTGATAGATGAACGCACACACGACGACAATTTGCACGACTTTACGGTAATACCTGATCCTAAATCTCATGAAGCTCTATCGGACATGGTAAATTACATACCCAAATCTGTTGTTAGATTAGAAAAGTTTTATGATTTTGAAGATAAATTTAAAAAAATGGTCAATTGTAAAACCAATAGTTCCTCGTTATCTTATGAAAAAGTTAATTTAGGAACTAGTGAAAATCCTCAGTGTATCAACCTAGGCTTGGGATGTTCTAGACAAGAAAAAACTGCTTTTGTTAAATTGTTTAAAGAATTCAAGGATGTCTTTGCATGGACATATGATGATCTTAAAACGGTCGATCCTAATATCATACAGCATGTCATCCCGATGAAACTCCAAACCTTACCCTTCCAACAGAAACTGAGGAAAATGCATCCTAAACTAGAACCGACCGTTCAAAAATAATTGAATAAACTCCTAAGTGCTAAAATAATTTTTCCTGTTAGGCACACTCAGTGGGTATCCAACCTCATCCCAGTACGGAAGAAAAACGGGGAAATTCAACTTTGTGTCGATTTCTGAAACCTCAACAAAGCGTCTGACAAAGACAATTATCCTGTCCCACCCATGGAACAGATCCTGCAACAGGTATCTGGTTCCGAGAGGCTATCTTTATTAGATGGTTTCTACGGATACAACCAAGTTTTGATGTCTCCGCCAGACCAACTAAAAACTACCTTCCGTACCCCGTGAGGCACTTATTCTTATCGCAAAATGCCCTTTGGATTGATTAATGCTGGTGCTACCTTTCATAGAGAAATGGACATTGCTTTTCGAGGCTTAATCAATCACTCCATTTTAGTTTACTTAGATGATGTGACCGTTTACTCTAAAAACAAAGACGATCATCTAACTCACTTACGAGCAGTTCTACTACGATGTCGTAAATATGACATCTCCTTGAACCCTAAAAAGTCCATCTTTGCAGTAGAACATGGTAAATTACTAGGATTCATTGTGTCTAGTGATGGTATGATTATTGACCTCGAGAGGACTCAAGTTATTGCTAAACTTCCCCCTCCCACATCCAAGAAATCCATGCAGTCTTTCTTAGGCCAGATTAATTTCGTGAGAAGATTTTCCCCAGTTTCTCCGAGATGGTCAGGCCTCTCCAGAACCTGATTAAGAAAGACACCCAGTACCACTGGGGACCCACAGAAAATCAAGCTTTTAATGCCATAAAGAAGGCCATAATAGACGCTTCGTCTCTCATGAGCCCTGATTTTTGTCAAGATTTTACACTCTATACTTTTGCCTCTGATCGTTCCTATGCCGCAGTCCTAACTCATAAGAATTCTGAGAACAACGAAGTACCCATCACCTTTATGAGCTCTTCTTTCAAAGGTGCTGAACTTAACTACCCAGTGGTCGATCGGCAAGCCTGCGCTGTTTTTAAAGCAGTTAAGCACTTCTAGTCCTATCTTTTGAAGTCAAGGATGAAGGTCATTGTCCCCTACCCTGCCGTAAGGAACTTGTTAGTGCAAAAGGAGTTAGGAGAGAAGAGAGCCAACTGGGTCACCTCCTTTCAGGAGTATGACTTAAAAATCACTCCAGCTCAGATCATGAGAGGCCAAGGTTTGTGTAAATTGGTTGTTGATTCAGAAACAGGAAAGCAAGAAGATAGTGATACGTCAAACCTAGAACAACGCGATCAAAGTTTAATTTGTTGTACACAAAACCTCGTAAGTCCTTGGTACGACTAGATTAGATTTTGTCTTGAACATGGATCAACACCCTGTCACCTTGTCCCCGCCAAAAGAAGAGCGTTGAGACTAAAGTCCGCCTCCTTTCATCTAGTTAACGATATACTGTTTCGTCAGAATTTTGATGGCATACTGATGCGATGTCTCGAAAAAGATGAAGCAGAAAGAGTCTTGCTTGAGTTGCATGCAGGAGAAGCTAGTGGTCACTTCAGTGGCGACACCATTGCTCATAAGGTTTTAAGAGCCGGTTACTACTGGGCCACGCTTTTTAGAGGCGCCCATGCCTTGTGTCGTAAATGTATCATCTTTCAGAAAGCATCAGGGCGGTTGCAAAAACCAACTTTCCCCTTACAACCCGTCTCAGTAGATTCTCCTTTCCAATAATGGGGCCTTGATATCATAGGTCCTATTAACCCTCCATCCTCACAATAGCACAAGTATATTGTGACAGCCACAAACTACTTTACTCGTTGGTCCGAAGCTACTGCGCTAAGAACCGTTAACACCAGTCAGGTGATTGCTTTTCTAAACTCGAATGTTATCACTCGTTTCGGTATCCCTGATTGTCTAGTCTTTGACAACGCTTCATACTTTTCTTCTCTTGAGATGAGCAAGTTTGCTTTGGAAAAAGGAATAAAGCTAAAGTATTCTGCTAGTTACTATCCCCAGGGCAAAAATTTAGTAGAATCAACCAACAAGAACTTGATCAAAATTATCAAGAGAACCGTGGCTGAAAATCACAAGAACTGGCACAATGCACTACTGAACGCACTATGGGCTGATAGGGTAACACCCAAAACCGCTATAGGTAACTCCCCCTTTTTTCTCGTTTACGGCAGAGAAGCCATTCTGCCACCTCACATTCTTCTTCCTTCGCTTCAGTTGTCACAAAAGGTCCAAGAAGAAGATTGTCCCCCTTTAGAAAACCGAATTAATGCTTTTATGAAGTTGGAAGAAGTAAGAACCCAAGCTAAGCGTAAGTTAGATCAACATCAACAATTGATTAAAAGATGGTTTGATTCTAATTCTTCTTCTGATAGGAATTTTGAAGTAGGCGATTTCATCTTGAAGTGGGACAAACCACACGAAGGAAAGGGTGAGCACACCAAGTTTCAAAACTTATGGCTTGGGCCATTCTTAATTGTCGAAAAGTTGGGTCCTAGTTCCTTTCGATTGCAGAATCTTGAAGGGCATATTGACACCTATCCGGTGAATGGCCATGCCCTGAAAAGATACTTTGCTTGATAATTACCCTTGTATATTATGTAAATATTTCTTTTTTTGTTTGCATTTTTCGTTTTCTTTTGGTTTTGATTTGAATTGATCAGTTTTCATGTTTTTTTTTTGAAAAATACGCATACCTGTGCACTGAGCCATTCAGACAAAGACGATAGAAAAATTTCTTCGCTGAAATAACTTCTGAAATTTGTGCAAACATCAGTGATATATTTCTAAAAATGATATCTATGTTGGAAAATTTTGTTGTTTGAAAGAAGTTCACTGATTTCAATCTCTGAGCAAAGTTTGTCATGATCATCCATTATCTTTTTACGCTGTCCCTTTTCTGTAAAGGAATGACTCAAAAGGATGTCTCCCTGTCATAAATAGTTGTGTTTATAAAACATCTCTAGAACTGAATAAAGGACAGTGTTAAAAAATTCTGATGAGGTCTGAAAAAATATGTTAAAATATCAAGACTTTCAGCGTCACCTCGCTCAGCCATATATCTACAAAAGAAAAACAAAATAAAAATATTAATAAGAGCTGTGGGAAGTGCTTGTAAACCCACCAGGATACTGACCAGGTCCGCTGGCAGCGGGTAAATGCATGCATGGCGCCAAGACAACTTCATCGAGGTACTGAATAGGCCTGCTGGCAGCGAAGCAATGTCGGGTACATGAAAATCTGTAAAAAATATGAGAAACCTCTTTAATGTCCTTTATTCTGATCTAGAACTTCTTGACAGGATACAGATATCAGAGTGGGTTAATTGGCAACCCTATCGAGGCTATGGACGCCTGCTGGCAGCAGTGGCCATGCCAACAGTATCGAAGATTTTATCTTTAATATCATGACTTGCTGACCTTAAGAATGTTATTGGTTTTCATCTTTTAAAACACTGCTGGAAAAAAAATAACTGATGGCGATGTTTGTACGATCTTCTGGTTGTTGTTTTTGAGTTGAAATTTTCTTTCCTTTCCTAATCTGAATTTATTTATTTTGACAGAGATAACTGCTTCTACCAGTGTGTCGCCATTGTTGGCAGCCAACTAATTTTTTTTTATTGTCCTATAAGCTGCCTACACCTATGTCTTCTGAACTTCAAATTGTCGTCACAATTTTCAAAAAGATGATTTTTTTCATTTCTTGCGACATTGACACATTTGTCTCCATTAAGTTTTCATGACTGTAAGCGTGAAAACTTCTCCTTTCGTGGTCACATTTTGATTACTATTTGAATTGTCGTTATCTTTTTATCGATATTTTCTATGGCACTTACCTTTGGTTTATCGTTATGTGGTTGAAAGGATTTTTGAAATATACCTATTTGGACATTCTTATTGCATAACTTGATTTTATTAAGTTTATGAGGCATTGAGCATATAGATTTATATTTTTGGGACTTGCCTGGTCATTGAATTGCATAGGGGTCATGATTTATTTTTGCTTATATATATATATATGATGTGATCCTTATAGTTATTCTTTTATAGCTCTTGGCTCGTCAATTTTATGAAAATCTATTGGCACAATGCGTTAAATTTTTTATTTATATAATGGCGCATGGTTAACACCCGGTGTTGGTTATACATTGAATGACAATGGTTTAAAAAACTATAGTTAATGGCGCATTGGCATATAACTCACCGTTTGATTCTTTGATTGGCCGAGTGATAAGGTTAGTAACTATGCTATGATTTATTGAACATATGTGGAATTCGTCGGTTGTACTTTACCATAACTATTATGCATGGCAGTGAATAACTCCACCACCCTCGCATGCGCACATTAATGCTTTCCCTTTTGATCGTTCGTTGTTGTTAGACCGAATGACTCTGCTTCTGTGCGTTGGTAAATTCGAACCAAACCCTTACCATGTCCTCACATCATGGCCCCAGTAGTTCGAGCTGAACCCAATGGGAGCCAGACCCTGTTGATGTTCGACAGTGCCTGCAGTGACCTCGAGGAAAATGGGTGACTTCCATTTATACAAAAATTCAAAGGTTTTAACCTCTGCGTAGCTCGTCAATTTGCTTTGACCTTTGATGGCTGTTGAGCCAAGGTCGACGATGTTCAATTGGAAATTGACTAGCGGTTTATCAGTCTTGCTACGGGTTTACCTACCACTAGACAACGATGGTCCAAGAATTGCAAAGTAGAGGAGGTCCCATGGACACTGCTCTTCTAGTCATGAAAAATCACCTCCTGTGTTAAAGGTTTGCTAGTAACTATGCTCAAACAGTGTTGGCATGATTTATTGATGATAATCAAACAGTTTATCACCTGCGAAGGTCGGTTCGGGTTTGTTTTCTTACACCACCTTCGTTTGCTTATGATCTTTATGGGTTATCATCTTAATATGCCTTATTATTTTCATAGAAGCCTATTTAAAATGTCTTAGAAGTACAAAAGAAATCAGGATGATAATAGCCTTTTTCATTATGGGATGGTTAAGATTATTGTCGCCTGTCATTTGAGTTTACACGAAGATTGTTGGAGCAATTTCATTGCTCGGAATGATTTTGAGGATTCGAACCCTCCACAGGTTGACAAACCTATGGTGATCGAGGACAAGGCTGTACCCTCAGTACCCTACAACATCCTGCTACCTAAACCCTTGCCCGACTCACCTATCGACCTACCCCACTCTGTGACTAAGGATGTCGAGACTGGTAAGCCTATCGGCAAAAAGCCCAAGGCAGAACCCACTGTAAACACCAAAGGCAAAAAGAATGCCCGTTTAATTTTGCGAATGGCAAGAAATAAGCCAAAACCTCTTGTCAATCCGAACCCTATCGTGTTGAGTGAGGACTCTGATTCAGAAGTGGAGCATTTCTTGGCTAGCGAATACCCCTATTCACAAGGTTTGTGTGCTGAACCCTCATATGACTTTGTGTCAAACCTATCCCCTTGCCTACAGGACGACCCTAACTACCCAGGCATTAAGCTGCCTTGTGAAGCCCTCGGTCATTCATCCAAACCCTCTCCTGCTCTGTCTAAATCTACAGTGCCACCCTGTGATCAATGCAGCTCGTATTTAGAGAGATATTATCTTGATGTGTCGATTCTACAGTCAAGAATTCACTCCTTGGAGGACCAGGTTGCACTTCTTACTAGTCAAAAGGCTAGGCTACAAGCCACTGATAAGAAACAAAGGATGACGGGCTCCATCTTGTTTAAAAATGTGGAATCAGCCACAACTGTCGTGAATTCTAAGTTGGCATAATTGAACAGGCTCACACAGGTATGTTTTGATATCACTTGTTTATATAATGAATTCAAATCCAGTTTTGAATAGCTCTGTTTACAACATTGATTGGTTCTATCACATTGTATGCACTCTGTACATAGCCTTATTCTGATTAATGGAAGTTCATTTTCCCAGTTTAGCTTCGATTGGATTGTCATCGATTTGATTGATCTTGGTGTGGATTTGATTTGTTTGATTTAGTTAAAGTGAATGCTCTGTTGTCAATTGAAGTCATTTGTATCTATTCTAGACAGGAGTTGTTTCTCATATTTCAATTTTAAACACAATCACATTTCGATTCGATTTGGTTATAATGCATACGCTATGATTGGCAACAGTTTTGATATGGTTAATTGTTATGGTTTTATGTCCCATATGACCTTCGAGCAACAGGAATACAATTCGGATTATTTCAAATGTGATTTTGTACAAAGCATACCCAAATCGTGAATAGAATCAATTCATAATGATTATGATAAAACCCAGCCAGTTAATTCACATTGATTTACTGTTAGCTTGACCTGTTATCAGTTGGATTCATAATGGAAATGGATATTCTGTTTGAATTTGATTCGTAAAACGAGATTGACTATATCCAGGTTCACGATTTATTTCTATATTAAACTCAGTCACGATTTGTTTTGATTGTTTGCCCAGTTTACAATTATCACTTCTGTCGTGGTTGTGGTCATAATTAATAGATCCTGTCTGTCGACTGTGCAAGGATCAGTGATCGAAATATATGACAAATTTTGGGTTGATGCTGTTACATGTGATGTCATTTACACATTATCGAAACAGTCTTTCCATCTGTATATTCGATTAAACGATGTGAATCTTTTGCTATTTCATTATAGCTATAACGAGTAGAAAATGGTTGTGTTGGATTAGATCGCATCACATACGATATAACTCATTATTGATTTCATTTGGATATGAAACAATCTTGTTACTATTCGACCCGATTTTATGGTAACAGAAAAACAGAGTATTCTTACCCCTGTTTTCGATTGAATCACTTTTGATTATGTTTAAAGTTGAATGATGAGATCATTTGAATCTTGAGTGATTCGTTTTCAAGTAATCATTGGAAGACAATTGGATTTTTTTTTTTTTAAAGATTTGATTTGATTTGAATTCTGATCCTGTATGTTATTTTAGACTAGCTACAGAATCAGATGATTCTGTAGCTAAGTCTGTAAGATTAGATTTTTATTGTTTTGCTAATAAAATATCTTTCTAACTTGTTATTTTTGGTCTATTGCAGATGAATTCAAAATTGCAGTGGATTTGATGATCAGTTAGGGGATATTTGAAATATTTTACTTGCATTTTAGTTTCCTAGTTTAGTTGATTTTGGGAATATCTTCCCAGATTATGTAAACAGTTTGATACTATCCACAGGGAGGTTTTACCCTGTGGAGAAACTTATAAATACTTA